>QVRM01002247.1:0-43357 GCA_003439945.1 Dermanyssus gallinae
TTTCGGAGTCGAGTTGAGTTGCTCCTGCGAGTTTTTCTATATCGCCTCTATAGTTTCAAAACGTTGTCCCTTCAAATGTGTATCCATAGTGACAGGAAAAGTCGCATGTTCGATTCGGCGAATGGGGAAGTTGGGAATATAGAAAATCAATTTGTTTTACCAAATAATCCGAAATCAGTAACAATTGTGCGCCGATGCTTTCGTGATGTAGGATCCAAGAAATGTTTCCCTAGAGTTCGGGCTTCTTGCGTCAGACGTGCTTGCGCAATTTTCTTTAAATTATCTGGTAGTATTCCTCGTTGAACCATAGAAGTGGCAAATATTAGTGAAGAATGATTTCATTTCAATCGAAAAAAGGAAATTACTTTGGTGTTGAATCTACTTTGTTTGAATTTTCCTGGATCGACTCTTCTTGGAATCACTACTAGGAAAAATGGGATTTGGTTTGATGGCATAACCTCATATCCATGACTTGTTTCCTGACATCCTTTTTGAATGGTCTTCTGTTACCGCCTGATGTTTGATTCAGAGATCTCTCGACGGGCGTTTATTTTGCTGAAAATTCAACATTTTTAAAAATAACTCGCCGACGTCGAAGGCCTTCCCGAACGGGGCTTATCTTCGGTTTCTTCAGGTCTGTTGCAAAATCGACAGTATAAACAGTGTTTCGGGGCACTTGATTTTTTGCTCCCACATTTTCGGTTCCTTAAACATTGCCGAACCTCGTTTTCTTTATTCATTAGGCTAAACATAAACGATAAACGCCGCCACCGCTTGGCGCGAATTTTGCCTGTGCATGGCGCTTCACCCAACAGCCAGGAGAACCTTCGTTGTTTCGGTTCAGTTTGTAAAATACTAGAACTTGCCGATCCGCGTATATATATATATATATATAGAGAGAGAGAGAGAGAAAGGCTTCCACTGCCTAATTAAATGCATTGCTACTGCCAAAGTACAAAGAAATATTTCATAGGATCCTTTGTGCCGTTGGTAAACACGCGGAGCGCATTTGGACGCTAATGCTAGAAGCATTATTATTGCGCTCCAAATAAGCTTACAGGGCGACATGAACGCATAAATGCCTATATTCAGTGAGCTGACTATACAGATAGGTCGGGTTGATACCAAAGAGGTAGACGGATATAAAAATCTCGACTCATAATGAAAGCAAATATGTAGCTCCGAGTTTGTTAACCGGCTATGCTGACAGTTTGAAGTTGAGCCACCTAATAACTCCGTGCCAATGCATGATCAGCAAGTGTAGCGACTCACCACTCTACGCCGTCTTTGATGATCTTCTTTGACGGGGGATGTACGCCAGGTATGAATCGATTTAAGATGCCCACTCCGTAAGTCATACGTGATCGCCTTTGCCGAATAACCTGTGGATCGAGGCCAAAGAGGACGGCTCCTCGAAGGATCGCCATGCTCACTCCCTGAGGCACAATGACTTTCACCTGGTGACAAAACACATCAGCAATTGTTTCAGATTCCGAACTTGCAGCAGCCTCGTCCAAATTTCCACAATCAGTATATTTAATAGTATTGTTTTATTAGATTATCAGTATGCTTTATGAACAGCCAGATGGGTAAACTATACATGTACATCCGTTATAACTAGTGGTTTTTCCACATTACTGGATTTTCTCTCTTTCTTTCGAGTTTAGATCTTGACTGAACTGCTGGACATGTTGCGGCGTGGCATCTGTTGCAATGACCTAAGCATCTCGTGCACTCAGAACTCTCTACAGGATTGTGAATTCTTGCGTGCTGCATACTACGTAAGGAAACCCGTGGGCTGCAAACACCGTAGTTAGATGTCGACTTTTATATCCGGCTGCACGCCAAGTGGCACTCCTCATTGCTACGTCTTGTCTATTCCTATGTTGATGTCCTTTAATTTTTTAATCCCTCTTCATAGTGTAGGCCATGAACGCCGTCGTTTGGGTAAACTTCACCGTACTTGTAATCCCTGTGTCATTAGAGTCTCCCTCTAAGATGTAAACTATTCTTTCCTACAATAAGGTGGCTAACCCCAAAACCCGCTTTGTGGAGAAAAATCGAACTCTTTCTAGTAACTGTAGATCTGCCTCTCCTAGTTTTTCCCATATAATGATATACCGAACGTTGGTTTTACTTTAATGCTGCTGCCGCTCGAATGGCCTTTCCTATTCTGCTTCAACATGTTTTTGGAAACCTTTTGACGCTATAGTGATCCCCAAAGGGTGAATTTATTTACAAAATTTACTCATAACCCTTGACTCGCAGAACGTCGTCTTTTGCCAATCGACCTCCTCTTCAAAGTTTTACTGCTGCCATATTTGCCAGTTAGTACTAAGTACATCTCCTCCATATAATCAATTAGCTGTCCTAGTTCCTATTTAACCCTGAGTAGACTCCTGTCAAGATCGCAATGTCATCAGAATATAAAGCACTTGCCCACTCTCGGGTCCACTTCTGCCTCACCCGGTTAGGCAGCCCTCCCAATAGTACCGAAAAATGCAATAGACGGAGTCCGTCACCTTGGGCCACTCCATCGTCTACGTTACCTTTCCTACAATGCCTATACCTCTGTCAATGTTTATTGTGCTCTCCCAAAAATAGTCCCTAAAGGTTTTAATATTCGATACGGAACTCCTTCCAAGTTAACTTCTTTTTACCCAACCTGGGTGTTATAAAGCACAATTGGAAATTATGATATCAAACAGCGGGGCTTTTTTTTATCAAACATCGATTTGGCGACTTTGTTTAACATTTAATTTTAAGGAAGACTGTTTATATTCGTAATGTGCAGTCCGTAGACTGCAATGAGCTAATGGCCACCAGAGTTCTAGATAGATAGAAAGGAGAAAATGATAAAAATATAGACAATATTGCGAATATCAGGTGTCCAAAAATAAGATTAGGTCATAGAAGGAAATAGATTCTTACAGAAAAATAAGCGAGTAAATTAACGGTACTAGAATGCGTGCTCTACAAACCTTGCTGTTAACTCATCACGTATTGCTTTCTGCAACACCTGTGACTCAGCAAATCCGCCGACGAGGAACAGATAGCGGACGTTGCGAAGTCCTTGATGATCAAGAATGGCCGCAATATGTTCGCGAATCGCTTCACATGTCGGCCGGAACAGGGCTAGCATCAGACGAGCTTCCACGCGTAACATTCCCTGTGGCGACCACTTCACCTCCTTATTGGCAAATTTCTTTATCGCGCTCTCCACCTGTGTCAACCAAACACTTCTGTTACTACGCAACCAAAGACGGTCTGTGTAGTTATCTCGAAACAATACGTTTGTTGATTGTTGTATACTATTACAGGCGTAAAATTCTTAGTGGACTCAAACCAGAGCGTTGCACTAAACCGCACAATTAGCTCATACCTGTCATCTGTAAGATTGCTCAATACAATATGCCGCCATATTTCCGTAATCGACTAACGAAAACGGTTTTTTCGTTTGACTATTAAAAGTCTGCATTTAAAATGTGTCCCGGGCGTCAGAGGACGCGACACTCGCGTCAAGCGATTATCCCTGGCTACTGCCCCGCTTGGCCCGAAGGTGCCACTATGGCGTTATTCCGCTCGATAAACTCCGAAAGAGACCCGTCGGCGTAAATTGCCTCGAAGAGAGACGCTCTCGTTGATAATGCGCAGTTGGCGCTTGGTTCAACCGCGACAGGACTGTCGATGGATATCTAAGGCAGGGATGATTGCGTCACGAAATTCCCCACGGATTCGGCGCTCTGTAACTCGATATTTATCACCGTCCCGACGACCGAATCCACGATCAAAGCGATAACAATAATGACAAACAGAGATAGTAGCGTCCACAAGGTTTTAACCGCGTAGCAGTATAGCAAGATGGCAAAGCGGGCACTTGCCGAACGCATTAGGTAAAGCTCTGCTATATCGCCAGAACTTGGCTATCTGTCCCCATCGTACACAAAGCGGTGCTTTCGGCCTGCCCAAGCTGTATATATATATATATATATATAGAATTACCTTAGTTTCTGTTATTATTACTCTTACTACGACTACTATTTGCAAAGTGCGTTACAACGTAGTGTCACACTTACCGACGATCCCTTGACTTTTTTATGGTAGTCGATGAAGGAGAAGGGAAGGGATATGTTCAGCGGGGTATCTTTGTACGGGCTAACACTACGCTTTCGCGCTTCGAAGCCAACCATCAAGTTGACCCAGCCAGACGATCTGCCAACCAAAACCGCAACAAAGTTTGAGTACAAAGTAGACCATAAACCGTTGCCTTACCAACAAACGGATCCGACAATAGGCGAACACAACGGCGCTGTGAAGGTTGTATGCGAATGTGGCTTTATTGGTTGTCTTGGACACTAGTTTCATTCGGAATCTGATCTCGACACGACACATAAAGAGTCAAAGGTTCTTGGGCTTCGTCACAGAGTACACAAGCGGATTGAAAACTATGCGTTTATAGCTTTCAATCCGTCTGAGGCTCTTCCGTTAGGCTTGTTCTTCAGGGGTCGCGGCCAATTGTACTGCGATCGTTTGTAGCATATAGCTGATAGATCAGACGGTAAAACAATACTTATATATATAATCCGCTTGATCTCCAGAATTTTGCACTGCATGTTGACTTGATCTAAATTGAGGTGAATTGATTTTTTAAATATATATTTATGTTTATCGACGGCACAGAGTAGAGGAGGTGGCTGCCGACTCTGTCACTAGGAGTTGCGGGTCTGAGCTTGGCTCGACACATATTCGTCTAAGCAATTTTCTTAAGAGTTTGCGTGTCGGAAATATAAAAAAAATGTATATACATATATATATATATATATATATATATATATATACAGATACGGGTGATAACTTTTTCTGCAAAATACTCTTAATGGAAACAATTGTTTGAAATGCGTATCTATAAAAAATGCAAAATGAGGAATTACTGAATTTAAATAAATCTGTCGTTCGGAGAAGACGATCCCACAAAAAAGATAAATATATATATATATATATATATATATATAATTTTTTTAGGACGTCTAACAAATGCCTTTTTGTCAAATGTATTAGCATTTTTTAGCAATATTGGTACAGGATATATATATATTGTAATGGCTAACTATAATAGTCAATATTACAATTGTAAATATACTTGTTTTAATGAACTGAACTAGTGGCACTTATTTTTATTGAAAACATTAAGCCTAATTGTCTTAATATACTATATATGACTCTTAAAGGTGTCAGCTAAAAGTACAATAATAATAATAATAATAATAATGAATAAAAACAAATTAAAGACAAACGATACAGAAGGGCTGTACTTTGCAGCTAACATATAAGAAAAGCTTTTACCGGTTTTAGAGGACAAAGTGGTGTAACAGCCCATTACGTAATCCATAGAAGGCCGTAATATTCTGTTTGCAAGAAAGTGTTTGGTTGTAGGAAGTACACGACTGAGCAATTAAAACTGATACCTACAAGCTTTTGTTATTTAACTTGCGTCATTACCAGCAAACCCATTAATTGTCAAACATTTGACTTCTGTAGCAAAAGCAGAATTTCTTTATTACTGCTGCATGTGGTATTACTTTAATAGTAAGACCAGATGCAAAACGTTGAAAAAATAAAAACTGTGCAGTTTTTTTACAACTTTCAGCAGAAGACCTTTTACCTAATGGTTAGCACACGCAGCACAGAACATAAACTATCCGGCATAACACTAGCACTTCAATATGAGAAACTATTCCCGTGCTTTCTTTTCATCTACCTTTTAAGTTTGTATTGTCCAATGAAGTCGGCTCCAAAGATATCGCATAGAAGGCGTTCAAATTCAAGGTCAACACCGAGCGAACCGTGGGGTCCTCCGGTTGCTTTATGAATTTCCTTCAAAGTTCCGAGTGAGTCGTGAAGCTCGTGAACTGTAATATCGACCGTTCCGCCTCCACAATCGACTACCATGTATCGCGTTCCTGTAAAAGCAGATGCAAAGCACATTAAAACATTATGTAAGACTTTACATTTTAAAACTATGCCCGCCCGCGTACTCGGCAGAATCCGCACGGTAATTTATCAAGCTAAGTTAGGGTGTTTTCCTCACTTCAAAATTATACACTTGTGCATTCAGTTAACTGGTTAAAAAGGTTATACGACATTTAAATTCGGCTATGTTAAAAGGGGGGGTATATGCTCTGGGATGTAAGCCTACAAAATTTGTATCCATAGTATGTAGCAAGTTATTTATATTATTAATACAAATACTACCAGGAATATGTGTTAGTTGGCCCTAAGATCGGCCCTGCTAACCCTACTCACTACTCTACACAAATGCGTAAATAACCTGATCTAGTCTAAATCGTGTGCGTTAGTCTACCCTATTGAGGGAGTCACGTAAATGACTAGGACGAGGTTTACCTTGACTCTAGCGGCAACAGAATTTGCCAACAGGTTAGTATTGACGTGAGCAAGGTAGACTTTGCCTGCGTTATTACAAGCCGTGTTAAATGTGCTCTACGCGACGCCTGTGTGCATGTGGAAGCGTCGTCTATAGCGTCACCAGACTGTTGGCGTTCAGGTCATTGCGTCGAATGCGCTAGCAGGTTTATGCGAATAATTTCTCCAGGCAGCTCTCCCCCTTCGGAGCGAGTCAAGAATGATTCCCGCGTTGGCGCGCTGTACTTCTAAGGCGATGCGCTACCTCAGAATAGCTGCAGAGCGTTGCACGCCTCCCGCCCGGAGATCGCCGTATAGCTCGCCGCATAAGTGTTCCGAAGCAATACGTCCCAGATCAGCAATTTCGCTACAGTCCAGGGGTCATGCCACCTGGTCTAATTCTGTCACCATTACACAGATGTGTTAACTCGACGCGCACGGTAAACTCCGCCTGGATTTCATCGCCCGTCACATCTCGGTGAAAGAATTTGCAATTACTGGCGTTAGTCTCCAGTCTTGTTGAAGCAGCTGATGCCTCCATGATTCGGAAATCTAAGGGTACGATGTCCGGGTCAGAGTCGGCCAAGGTGAGGTCGTCTAGGTACGACGAGGCTATTCTGCAGCTACTATCGGCTGGAGGAGCAAACTAAAAAACAGCGGTGCACCTGCACATCCTTGATGGCAATCGGACGTCGGCGTGATGCTTCTGTCTCCAAAGTAGAGCGGTGTGGGTCTCGTATACAAGAAGTGAGTGAAATTGTAAAGCTCAAGCGTATGCTCGCGGACCTGACGAAACATCGGACCTCGGAAGTGAAGACTCATTGCGTTCGTGAAGCCATTTTGATAGCCGTGCGCCTCGGTGTCATCGGAAGGAAGATGCGTGTAACGTAGACTGCAGCCTCGGCTCCTGACTTGGTGCCATAGCCAAATAGCAAGGTTGAAGGTATTGTCTGAGTCGGCGCTGGGTGCGCCTGAGGGCAGTTTTTATTGCCAACCGTTTGGAAAACGATCCCTAAGCGATAGTGTCAAAAAAACGGGGCTTTTTTGTCTGGGCGATCAACCACCTCTAAAGAGCGCATCCCCGTTGACCTCGAACACCTTCCCGCGGTAAGGACGTCGCACATCTTTGCTAGAACGCAGAGGAGGCGCGGTCGAGGGGCTGGACAGAAATCGATAAGCGTGAGCCCCTAACTGCCCCCTTGCGAAATATTTTCAGCTGGAACATTGCTTCGTCAGGAGTCCACTCCAAAGAAATGTCTTTGGGCAAGGGCAAATCCCTTAGACTATCGTGTCTCCTGCAAGTGTATATGGGGTCTCCTGCAAAGGAATCAACTTCACTTCATTTTGGACCTGCTGTTGCGCAAATCCTCATCCTCTGGACGATTGGGACCATGATGCATCCCGAGGAGTAGCCGATCGGCGCCAAGTCAAGCATGCGGAGCTGAATCGGCCACACTTATCTGAGTGGGGATCCTTACAGTTGATGCGACAGGCCTTATCGGACAAGTTTTGGACAGGTGACCGGGCTGGGTGCACTGATGGCAGACATTCTCTGTTTGCTTGCAGCTTTTTACGCTATGTCCAAACTTGTTGCATTGGAAGCTCTGCAGGAAATCGTAAGGATGTAAAAGTAAGGATGACACGGTCGGTCTGCACATTATAACTAACAAACGACACCTGTTACCGTCTCTGTGACACCGGCGACTTTAAAGGATGCCGCCGTAAGCTCGCGGATTTCGCCGTCGAAAATCATGGCCCTGGACTTTGAATTTAAGCGAAGTTCCTTCCATCCTGGTCCTATGCATCCTTGTTTTGCTCTAAGCTTATGTTGTCGCCGTTATTGGCTACGTCGTCCTTGCCTTCAACGCTGCTCTCGCAGCGAAGCTGCTTCTTAACAGGTTCTTTCGCACGATGACTGTGACGTCATCATTATAATAATTGTTGTTATTGTTTGGTGGTACAACTGAGCGGCATGCGGCGGTCAGCGGCTGCGGGAGCTGGTTCTGGGATAGGATGGGGGGGGGGGGGGCGAGTTTCGCCGTCGCGTACTGTCATGTTATTGTCAGAAGCCGTACTAGAACTCAGTAAACTAGTAGTTAGTGTATTGCCAGTGCCAGGAGTAGCGCTGGCAAACAGTAATAGCTGTAGTAGACGCAACCGTAGCCACGTCCGTGGTAGCATTACCAAGCGGGAGATCAGGCATCACTGAGTGTACTAGTGGCTCGTCGAGGTTGTGCCCGCCACCAGTAGTGGGATGGAGTTCACTGTAGACGTCTGCAATCAAACAGGAGCGCACTGGCCGAAAAGACCGCAAGCAAGCAAAGAACAAGCAGCAAGCAGGATTTGATAAGAATGGCGAAAGGAAGAAGACATCAAATCGAGCAAGATACGTAAAGGATAGGTGGAGAACGATTAGATAGCGATGCAGAGAAGAAGATCTAAAGGGCAAGCGTATAATAAAAGGGATACCAAACCATAGAAAAAGTAATACTAATTTGAAGTTAGGCATTAAACCGACGCGCAATATCACGCCATGGAGAAACGATGTAGTTGGTTGTGGTAGTATTGTTGTTCATGCGTACTTTGCAGTTAGAACTCTTAGCAAAGAAAATATTAACATGCGGTAAGTAAGTTAGCAATAGCGATAATGCAACAAAGCCATTTGAGAAAGCCAGATATAATTCAAAAACGTGTCCGCTATATATATATATATATATATATATATATATATATATAACAGGTTTCTGATAATCTAATACATTTCTTCCTTGCTTCTATTTGCTTCTACCGGAATCTCTTACGTGTGGTTCGAATATGTAGAACGAGTTGGAGGTTGTTTTTGCATATAACTGCGAACTAGGACGCGGGCCTAATTTCAAGTTTTCAACGATACACGCTGCCATAACGTTAACGAGAGCAGCCAGGTTAATTGCAATTTTTGCCGTATTCTAGGAGCTAGATACCTTACAGCTTGAACAGTTTTATCATCAACATCGTCATCCAAACAGTGCGGCCTTCCGATACATCTAGAAAAACGCTAGGTGACATTTGGCGCACCAAGAGGCCAGTTGGTCACTGCGTCGTACCACCGCTTGGCCTTTATCGCAAATATAATTTAAGGTGAGCGTGCGAGCCCAAAAAAGGAACGTATCTGACTGCATAGAGAACTCTTATGCTTTCTGCATACTTAAGTCAATCAGCACGGTTAATCGAGCAAATTCTCAACCGGCATTAACAAAAACGATAGAAAGCGTTCAAATGTGATCAGATTGGTCGTCTAATTGCTTTTGGATTTCCACTGAGCTATCCACCTCGTTTTCAAGGAAAACTTCGTTTTTGCATAAACCAATACTTTTATAATCAGGTTACCTATGATAAGTGTTGATTCCATCAATTTATTAATAGTTTGGCTCGAACCTGTTACAGAAAAAGATGTTAAATAATTATTTTGAAATAAGAAAATGAAAAAGCTCCTCGGCCAGTGACGGAATACGTTGCAACACATTTTTTTGTCGAAAACGCCGGCAAATACCCTACGTATCGTGCCCGCATTTGCAGACAAACTTCCTAAGAGCGCACTGCGTTTGTCAGTTAGCCTTCTAAAAACAAAGACACATGTTTTACGAATAAAACGGCACACAATTATTTTTGAGTAAGATTTAGGTGCACCAGATAGCCTAATTTGTTCTCTCCTTGTGTAGAAAGGAGCTGTTAGGTTTTGTTTCTTTAGACAAAGAACGCCTTTCTCCGTTACCCAACGCTAATTAAAACTTGGCTCATCGTTCAACGTCCACGATCTTAGACAGTCACTTGCAGAAAAGTCACTTTCTGTAATTTTTTTAGTGAGTCTTGACACGCTTCCGAACCTTCAACTTCATGCAGGCCAACAAACACGTCAAAAGACTAGAAGTCGCTGCATCAGACGGATCGCAGAATCAGACTGATACTGTAAGCCTGCTCTTTTGACAAAGAACCATCTAAGTCAAACTCACCTGGCGAAACCAGCAGCATGCAAAGTGTGGGTACAAAAACGCCTCTATTCTAATATTATATTCTTATCTATAAATTATATTTTACTTAGGTTGCGGCAGCAGTATACATTTACGTTGTTCAATGACCATTCAATGATGATTGAGCTTTCTTAAAAAATGGTTTGCATGCCTGTGGACGTTTTATAGTTGTTTTTGACAATATATATATATATATATATATATATATATATATTTCACACAGGTTTTGTCTCACAGTAACCTAAAATTGTATATATATGATCTCGTACGCATTTAATACTGGATATACTTATTTGTAGCATGATAGGTAAACCGACCTGGCTGCTCTTCGACGGCTCTCTGCAAGTTGAGGTCGGGTACGTGATCGCGCAGAAAGAAGATGCGGTTCGACGGTGGAGCATCTGGGACAAGCTGGTGCATCTTCAGCTTTCGACAGTAGACCGAGGCCGCCTCGGGCTCGAGCGCAATAACGACACGCTCCGGATTCTCGGGACTGCCGATTCCCGCCTACAGCAAACAGAGCCCACGCGGCAAAACACATTAGGAGCGTTAGGAAAACGTGTTTTCACGTTCATCTCTGTATCTAAGGTGGCGGCAGACGTCGAAGAATCATAACATTTTACCCTTCGCACGTACATATATCATAAGGATGGCGGGGTTAATCAAGTACATCGTGTAATTCGTATCTTCAAGACGACTGTCTCAGGAGAACACCACTGCTACGAATCGATACGAATGCAATTAGAAAACGTGTTGAGTGTCTGAATGTGCATGTTTGTGTAGTATAAATTACTAGTTACATCGATTGGAATACTGTTACTTACGGCGTCCCGATGTAGCATATATTGATATATTGAGTACAAACCCCAATACCACAGCATAGGTTGCTGTACTGTCTACGCGAATCCGTACAATCGCATAAGTAGTAGTTATAGTGTCGTACAAATAGAGTAACTGGATAGCAACTCAAGGCCACACCAGTTGCTGCTGCTGCGGCGGCGGTGGTTTGTCATTCGTATGAGGTGGATTCCTCGAAGAAGATAATAGCGCACTAACCACAACCCATCAATAAACGTGTGCTGTTGTGGTTCTGTGTATAGTCGTTGTCAGTCGTTATTGTTGACGACATAGTCGCCGGCCTTTTTCTTGTCCTAGCCGCTCTTATTCAAACAGACAAAAGGCCTACTGAGGCGTGTGATTCAGAACATGAGCGGTGTTAGAAATGGCGGTCTCTTGTAACAAACTTCTCATGCGAGCTACGAAATGAACAATAGACACAGGCCAGAAAGCCGTTTCAAGGGTAAGGTCTATTTCAATGAGCTCGTTTAACAGTCTATGTACACGTATATATATTTGCGTGTGTATACGTACGCCTTTATATGTATGCAAATCAAAGCAATGTAACTAGTAACGGTGCTACGCATATTTCGACCGTAAAAAACCAAGGTCTTCCGGTTTGTGTTGCTTAGCAGCGCCATTTGTTATCTAGGCACTTCCTACATTTCGCGCCAAGTTTGAGAAGGCCTTTGAAGTCAATAACGAAACAGAACATTGGAACAGTTTGTGATGAGAAAGGTGAAAAAATGATCAAAAATGTAAAATAAGCTGGTACAAGTGCATTTCAGCGCGCCGAAGTAATTTTGATGGGAACAAAAAAACGTTTGACGACTAAGTAAATATTAATTTTTACATTAATATGTATTAGAAATGTTCGATCCGTTTTCGTATTTATATATACAGGGTCATTCATATTGTTATGTACTTATTTCGAGGTTTGATAGAACTCGGCAAGAAAATAATTTTTCCCTATAGAGGGAAGACGCGGAAACGTTTTGTTTAGGAGTGAGGATGAAATTTATAAAAGTTGTTATTCTGCCTTTTTTCTCCTATATAGTTGTGCGAAAGCTACGTTTGCGGAAGAACCAGTTAACGCATGACGGAACCGATTACACCGACGTGTTCGGAGGATTCTGTGCAACGGAAGACACTTCACTAGCTTGCGTAGCAAAAAGCGAAGAAAGTCATAAAAAGTCGATATGTTGTTATGTCTTACGTTAACGCTTTTTCGTGAAAAATCGTAAAATGTTTCCATTACGACCAAAAATGTATGTTTAAAAGACCACTCTCACGCAATAGCAAATTTGATGCCCACCAGTTTCGTACCAAAGTGACGATGCTGCGTTACGTAGTTGTCAAGTCACTAAGCTTTTTCGATAGCCATATCGAAAGCGAAGGCATGCATATTTGCATAGGGCGTATGAGAAGGTTAGGTACATATTTTGAGGTTTGGTAGAACTCAGCAAGAGAATAATTTTTCCTAGTGGAAGGAGGGAGCGGAAACGTCTTGGCAAATGTTTACGGTTCTGAACGTGAAAACTTGCACGTAAAACATAACAACTATGACTGTCGAAAACGCTTAGTTACTTGACAACTACGTAACGCAGCACCATCACCTTGGTACGAAAATGATGCGCATTAAATTTGCTATTGCGTGAGAGTGGTCTTTTGGACGTACAATTTTGGTCGCAATGGACAATTTTTACAATTTTTCATAAAAAAGCGTTAACGTAAAATATCGACTTTTCATGACTTTCCTTAATTTGGGTATTCGCTTTTTGCTACGCAAGCTAGTGAAGTGTCCTCCGTTGTGCAGAATTCTCCTCCGAACACGCAGGTGTAATCGGTTCCTTCGTGCGCTGACTGGTTCTCCCGCAAACGTAGATTTAGCACAACTATGTAGATGAAAAAAGCTGAATAACTACTTTTATAAACTTCATTCTCTCTCCTAAACAAGACGTTTCCGCTTCCTCCCTCCATAGGGAAAAATTATTTTCTTGCCGAGTTCAACCAAACCTCGAAATAAGTACATAACAATATGAATGACCTTGTATATATATATATAATGCGATTTTGCTGGACTTGCAGAAGCTTTTGCACATCCTAAGATCGATCTAAGATAATTTTACTCGTTATAATACCGCTCTATGTCCGCAAGAAAGGAACTGGGCCAATTCCTAGGAAAATTAATTGTATAGCCAGTTCCCCCCCCCCCTATTGTTTTAGATGTCCCGCTCTGAAATAAAGCTGTACAGTGGGTGAAAGATGATGTACATGTTAATTGGCCGGCTGTCCTAGTCTACAGGCCGTGCCAAACTGTCTCGGAACGGAAAGGCAGGCTTTCCTCGTAGCCTGGCTGAACTCGATAGTAGCGTAGGCGCAATACGTCCAGGCCAGAAGTGAGGAAAAAGCCTGGTGGACCAGCGAAAACAGGAAGCAAGGCAACGCAAACCCGTATTAAAATGCTTATAAGAAAAATTGTTTGTCATATCGTTCGTGAAAGAGTGGCGTCTGAGACCCTCCGGCGGTCTGACGTAGTGCCTCACTCAGGTGCTGATTGGTAATGGGTGCTTTTATAGAGCATTGCCATTATAAAATTGGCCATCAATGTTCTCTAAGTTGTCCAGTCCAACAATCGATAACGACATGATGACGTTATCTTTTTCGCGACCCTTCCGGCAACAAGATAATATAAAGACGAGTGCCTTGGGCCAGCCAAAATGTAGAGCTTACTAGAGAGACCTTATTAAATAGCACGTACTGTATTAACGATAAGTGAGCAAAAACTGCGTATTCGTGGACACGTGTTTGCCTTTTTCAAAAATAATTATTACAGGCCGGAGGTGCAGCACGTAAGCCTGCTATGTATACATTTATAAAGCCATTGCAACGCCAATTATGTGTGTATATGGTTTTTAATACAATTACAGCAGTCCAAGGCCGATGACGGCCACAGGAGCACGCCGTAGCAGAAGAACCATGCTCAACCAGATTCATCAGAATGAAGTCAGCGTAGCCGATGATTGAACTTGGTACAGACTGTCTGCAATTCATTGTTGCCACGGTGACGCCTTGCTTTAGAACGGAGCGTTAGCCATCGCTACTGCATATATATATATATATATATATATATATATATATATATAGTGACAATCGTAATTGTATGCTCTGTATGCACTGTTGGTCTGAATATTTCTAGTAACGTCTGCTATATTCAAGTGGAAACGAAATCGTTTTCCGGCTAACAAGCGAGTCGAAATCAAATAACGACTGGTCTACTCGTGGAATTCCTAACATGTGCAATGGGTTTCTCAGACTAGTTCCACTTTAACGGTCTTCGTCGTATCTGCGCAACATAATGCAAGTCTGATAGTCTTTCAATAGACTTTAACTAGAACAACTAGTGATATCCAATTAAAACAAATTACATCCCTGAGACGTTGATTTGGCGGAGCGGCAGAACACATAGCGGTTTAGAAATCAGAAGAGAGAGAGAGAGAGAGAGAGAGAGAGAGGGAAAGCGCGAGTTGAAGCGAGAGAGAAAGAGGAAGGAAAGTTAAGCATATCTCTCCAACAGTCCCCGGCAACATACGGTAGATTACAACCATTACAAGCGCACTGCCCCCCTAGTCTACGCTGCCACACCGTAAACAATACTAAATATATATCTAGAGAGAGGACCATGCTCCGGCTAACTATGTAGATGAGAGGGACCTACAGCTTTTACTGATACCAGTGGCTGACGTGGGAAAACTAGTAAACAAACACCGGACTACGCACACATTAATCCCTAAAAAAGTATGAACCATAGGTTTAGATATACGTGAAATTCGCTAAAGCCTCACCCTTACCTTAGCTCGGCACCATGCGGAATCCCATCTTGTTCCACATGATGTCAGTACTTAAAATCGGTGGTTCCGTCTGCGAGCTCTTTCTGCGCAAAATGAGTGGAGAAATAGTGGATTTCAGTAGTTTACACCCATATTAGTTGCCTAAAGAGTGCTTGTAGATCGCTTAGACAAGGTGAGCTTAACAGTGTAATCACAAAATCTTTTAGAAAAGCCGGTATACCATCTACACTTGAACCGAGAGGTTAACTGTACGCTGGCGAAGCAAGACCTGATAAGGTGATCATTGCATTATAGTCAAATAGGAAATCTTAAGCTTGGAATGCAATGATTTCGTGCACAACTTCGGCCTTTTACTTACATCACAGCTCAGTTGAGCCGGGGAAGGTGGCGAGGCACGCGGGAGTCAGAAAACAGATGAAATACGCTAGACTGGAAACAGGATATATCTTTGTTCCTATTGCCACGCAGGCACTAGGACCAATCAGCAAGGAAACCCAAGTACTCCTCAAATAATTAAATAAGCGAATTCAGGAAACTAAGAGCAATCGAAAACAAGGTCAGTTCATAATGCAAACGTTGTGTTTGGCCGTTTGCAGAGGGAACGCGGGATCTACCAGAATTTTCTAGAAAATAATAATAATAATAACTTTAAAAATAGCCTTGCCGCGCGAAAAAGGGCAGTTACGCCTGCCAAGGGCATCGGCAGTGGTACGGCGCCTGGTACGTGGTATTTAGCGCACGTCTGCGAGCAACGACATTAATTGCTAATTTGGTGAAATACTTGGGTCGAACATACCAACAGATGGCAGCCATGCACAATTTACCTTGTTTACACGTTCCGGTTAGCGCACGCCATTCCATCCAGCTAATAATAATACTAATAAGTACAATTGTGAAAATGGTAGGTGGTTCGCCACCTACATGTATGTTTTTACGAGTATAAATATATAGCTTAAGGGAAGCTGACAATGTAAGATACTGCTACGCGCGCTGTGACGGTTTTCAGTTTTGAAGGAGGGCTACTCTCGACCAACCTAAGACTAGCAGGTTCCCCGACATGCCAAGCCCTTATAAAGGCGCTCGCCAACAATTATGAATCCTGGTTCACAGTAAGAAGAGTGATTTATAATTTAGTAGAAAGGGCTATGACTAAAGACCAGCCTATGGGCGCAATTATCGGCTTCTGTTGCGATCCGAGTCCCCCGCACTCGTATTGTGCTTGTGCGTAATTAGCTCTTCGGCTTAACAACGATCCACGTCCGTCCGTTGTAACGCAGGTCGCATAGCCAGTGTCCACTCTTTGTGCTCGGGCTGCATTTCTTGATTGGCACTGATTGACGACCTCATGTCACTTTCAGATTGACAGAAGCCATTGCTCGGCACTGCTGTTTTATTCGATCGCCAGCGCGCCCGGATGGACAGACGGCTGCCCGCAAGACTACTAGGGGCTTAAAGATAGGGCTAGATGTGCCGGGAGGCGCGTCTTTGTGTGGTGCTCTTCACGCGTCTGCCTGCCTGCACGCATACACCGGCCGGTAGCCCGTTTAATCCACGGCCGAAAACAACAACTGAGATAGAAGGACACCGAAGTAGAGAGAGGGAGAGATAGCTGGTATACCCGATCCGCAGGCCCACTTGCCTCTCTATCGTTTTACCTGCCTGCCTGCTGCTTGAACCATCGCACTTGCCCCACTACGGTAATATTTTATTAGAGCGGCGGCAAGCCGACCTGTAATACATTCTTCAGCTAAGCTTTGGCAATGCTGCGGCCTACCTTAGCAGCTGCGAACAGTTTGCCGAAGCTGCGAATTGAGGCCGACTTAGTGGTACACACATACAAGCATATATATATATATATATATATATATCTATATATATATATATATATTGTTAGTACCATGCACTGGTTGGATTCGTGATATGATTACCATAAGCCGTTTTCCTCTGCCACAGCCCCATGTAAACAGAGCAGGGACGTTAGGGGCTAGTGCACCGTCGGTGGTATCTAGTGGCTGCTAACGTCCCTACTTTGTTAAATGCGACACTGCAAAGGGAAATGGCATGGTACTTGTTAAGTATTAAACGTAAAAGATCAAAAATAACACATTTAAAAGCTTACACTTGGCGAACTTTCCTCATCGCGACTGCTAATTATTTACTTTGCACATTCACATGTTGTAAACTAATGTGCAAACAGTCACATCGGTATCAAAACATAATTTCGCTCTCAGTCCCAAACAGGAAAAACGCCCCATTATATCAAGAGAAATTGTTTTTTACTCATACAATTCCTTAAAGTAATGCTAGAACTTTTATAAACACCCTGTAGAATTATATGCATTTGGATATACTGCAGGTTTTTTATTATTATAACTTTGCTATGTTAGCACTTAAGAGTGGACAAGTGTCTCCGCGCAAACGTGTGATCAAATATATATATATATATATATATATATAATATATAAATCTCTAGGGAAGTTATAGATACGAAGCTGTGCTATAAAGAGATCAATAATCAAACGTTCCAACCTCGCAATTTTAAAACATAGGAATAATATTAATAACTCACAGTACAACCAAATATTCATAAACACAATATAAATAATACTAGTAATCATTGCATTATGTGTAGGCGTGTGTTACAGGTGAGGTTACCTTGTAGGCTGCGGCGCGTATAAACTGTTTGGCGGGCTGTCTCCAAATGGCGGGTACCGTGATGACCCAACGGACGTCCTCGAAGGCGAGGCTGGGAACGACTTCACGGACCTCGCGCAGCGCCTGGTCGCGGAAATGTCGCAACGCCATCGCGAAGACCGTCAGTGCCGTCATCGGCCTCCCGTTCACCGCGCGGATCTCCGTGTCCCGAGTCAAATTCTATAAATTGGCGAATACAGTCGGCACAAACAGTAACACCTTAGCAAATAGGGGCAGATCTTCATTGAGCATTCATGATTAACCATCCAACAGCTCAAGAATCAAACAAGCGGCCTTCAAAACAGGCGCTTCTGGGAAAAGGTGTGTACGAATATAGTAGTCTACGTATTCATATATATATATATATATATATATATATATATATATATATATATATATATATATATATATATACATATATATATATATATACATATATATATATATATATACCTATATATATATATAAGACATCCAGGCTCCAATAAACTCCAATCGTAACCTAAATAACGTACTTTTTAAAAGGAAGGGATTACAATTCAAAAGGAGACTGTGGTTGGAAAGGAAAACAATTCCAACAATCGTCTGTCTTACCCTAAATCTGCAATCGAGTATCCTTGCTCAGCAAGGCCGAATTGAATCGTGTACAGACAATTGAACGTATATATATATATATATATATATCACCAATATAAAAAAAAATGAGCGGCTGGGCTCATTAGTATTTGAAAGTACAAAATACGATTTTTTTTTCGCTATGCCTTTGATCAATACCTCACACCAAGTGCTGCCGGAGTTAGAGGAAACCTTCAAATGAAGATATCTGTAAACGCAGCCCAGCCAGGTTTTAGTTACAACTGAAAATGCACTCTCGAAGCTGTCCTATGGCTCCGTACATACACTCGCGGGAGCGACGAAGCAAATGACCTCAGACGCCAGACGTATCTACGGTTCGGTAAGCCTTTGTTGTGATTTAGAATTTTCGTCAATTACGGTCCACTGCGTCGATATTACTGCGTAAATATGGATTAAGCAGATGTGGTGTCACATGTTGGCGCGACTCGAGCCAACGCAAAGTCCACGTAGCTATTGACTCAATAGCACGACCACTTGTTTTGTTTTTTTTTTCTGAGAGGTTTCGGGAATGCATGATGCACATGCGCCACTAGCAGCCTGCGTGACTAGTGCGAGACTCGCAAACCCACTAAACCCGGATTCCTCCCCACCCCCCCAGGCTCGGTATTACTTTGGCATTACATCGAATGCCGCAACCACTGTCAGCGGTAGGTATCACCTGCCTCCGCGCGAACACACACCCACCCGATGGGCGTCCATTCATCCGTCAATGCGTTCGTCCATCCATGAATTGATCTTTATTTCCATCAATCAATTTCATCATCCATTCAAATCTCAATTCAATATTTTATACATACATCAATTTATTCATTTCTCTATCAGTCAACGAATTCATCAATTCGTCTAGCGTGCCTGCCCGCTATCCGACTGACGTCTGCCGTAACGTCAACTTGATGTTCATTTAAATATTGCGCGGCGTCCGCGCCCGCCTTCACTCTTCGTCGTGGTCTTGTAGTAGTAGTCGTAGTCGTAGTAGAACGCACCCCCTCACGAGCTGAATTCGGATTCACTCGCGCCTGCGATTCACGCGACGCTCGTCGGAGTCGTTGTCGCGTTCGTTATGGCCCATTCGCGCCGGAGACGGTTCGTGCCTTCGACCCCGCGTATCGTTCTCGCTTCGGGAGGAGGCAGAGGGGCAATGAGAAGATCATCATCATCATCATCATCTTCTTCCTCATCATTTCTTCGTCTGCTCGTGCAGCAAGCAGCTCGGCGTCGTTCCATCTTGGTCTCGCCGTCCTTTGGCCCTTTGGCCCGTACCGACGCCGGTCGCGCCACACGATGACAGCCCCAACGACGAGTTCGGCGGCGGCGGCAGCAACAGCAGCAGCAGCAGCGGCGGCGGTAGCCGTGGCTGGATGAGGCAGGGTGAGGTGATCAGGCGACACTTCTTTCGACGGCTTCGTGTTTCGTGCGTGAGAAGTCTTCGAGTAGAGTCAGTCGTTGCAGAGACAGACGACCGACCATCATCGTCATCATAACCATCAGTCACAACCGCCGCAGACAGACAGACAGATAGACTGACTGAATCGCCTGGGCCAGGGCACTCACTCGGTGGTTATGGGGGGGTATTTTTCGAGGCGGCGCGTTGTTCGCAGCAGCGTGCGGCATCGACCTCGTCGACGCAAGCCAAGGTGCGGCCCCGAAACCGCCCAGTAACGCGATGTTGGCTGTTAGGATGCCGTGTTCTTAGCAGTGGCAGCGGCGGCGGCCGCCGCTACAAGGTCCTACCACCCACTCAAGCTGGAAATCAGCATCCAGCATCAATTTCTCATTCGTGATCGAGGACTGAGGCTCGTAGAGGAGAAGGTCCGGCAGCAGCAGCAGCAGCGGCGTATTATGCTTCACTTCAGTTGAATCACTAAACAGTTACGCGCATATGTATGCACGCTTGCATATATATATATATATATATATATATATATATATATATATATACAGGTGCGCTGAAGCGTATACGTGCAGATTCACAGTCATAATCGTGTAAATTGCTCTAAGAGTTGCCACAACCTCGCCAAGACCACCAGTGGTGCCATCCGGCAGAGGTCTTTGCCCCGTCTAACTGCCTGCGACATGACAACGGTGAGCAACCTCGTAAGCAACATGCGCCCTGCCCCAGTGAGTATATCCAAGGATATGTACAATACTTGAAAGTTGCGAAAAGGAAGAGCGGTATATATATATATATATATATATATATTCACCGAGCAAGATGGCTTAGTGGCAAAGCCTTTGCCTTTCATTCGAGAGGACTGGGTTTGAGACCCAGACCGGCCACTCTTAAATTGGTTTGCATGGTTTCTAATTTAGACAAGGTAAATGCCGGGGTGGATTAAAAATTAGTCATGACATGAAAAAACCGTACACGGGCATTAGCCTTACGGAAAATCGAAAAATAAATATATATATATATATATATATATGTCGCACCGTGTTGTTACATACAATTCCAATAAAAACGACAGTGCGCCAATTTAAATCCGCCTTGAGCAGGTGCGCGTTTGTTACATATATATTAGTTATTGTTATCGTAGAGAGTTAATCGACACAGAATCCGGACATGCCAGCATGTCAAAAAATTTGCTGGGAGGAAAATTTGCTAGGAGGGAAATTTGCTAAAAGAAGCTAGATAACGTGGTCGAAGAACGGTTTCAACCATACATTGTCCAACCTTGCTGGTGTTCTCTAGAAGACTTCTGGTACTCATCTTCTGCTCAAAGCCCCTCCGGAACTCTCGCAGTAAATGCCGTAGGCTATAGGGAACGAATGTTGCCTTCACCGTGTCGAGAGCCTTAAGCTGCCGAGCGGATAGGTTTTCCTAAGTTGGTTTGATATGTTATGACGCCACCAAGACGACCTTCAGGTCGAACAGCATCAGGGCGGTCTTTAGTGAGAACTTCCGTTGCGCTGCGCTTAGGGGCATGACCACGATTCTGCTATTAAATTCTCTTAAAACAGTTGTGCTCTCTGTAGATCTTCTGCATGCTATAGGAGAGAATAGAGCATCTGTCTGTTGCGATAACAGACGCTCGTGTTTGTACGATAGTTTACGCGATCCCCGGCGGTATATCCCCGGTGTGCAATCTCTTGTTGGAAATGAGTAGATGCAGTGGGGGCGCAAACGGCTCTTTAAAAACTAGAGAACGTAAAGTTCTTTTTAAGGTCGCAGTGAGGCTCACGCCTAGCCCTTGTGACCATGCAATTTTGACGTTTCTTGGCAAACGAGGTTTTCTTGAAGCCTATCGGCTGTCGGTGCGAGAACGTAAAAGTAACTAGAGTAAACGTTTTTTTCAAGGTGAAGGTAGGAGATATACAAAAAATTCTTTTGAGGTGTGCTTTCATGCATGAGTTCACCGCGTCAACAAATGTATAGCAGATGATAAAAAAATTATGTCGAAATCTAAATAATTGTTAATATTATTTTTTACGAAACAGCATTTAAAAATATCATTTTATCTGTATCCTACCATAGAAATGTTAAAATAAAAAATTGCCAGGGCCCTACGTACATATACTTATGTATAGTCCGTTCGATCGACAAAAGATCCTTGTACTTCCTCTGTGTTACGCATGACAGCCGGAAGAAGGAACACAACTCGCGAAAACAAAAATCGAACAATAAATGACGGTCCACAATAACTAAAATTGATGTCGTCGAGGTTTTTGTCATCGCCAGTTACAGACATGGCCATATTTCCTATTATTGTTGTTGTTGGTGCTACTGCTGTTGTTGTCGTTGTTATTGTTGTTGTTCTTGGTGCTACTGCTGTTGTTGTCGTTGTTATTGTTGTTGTTCTTGGTGCTAGTGCTGTTGTTATTGTTGTTGTCGTCTTTGCTGCTGCTGTTGCTGTCTCCGTCACTGGTCTCGTACAGAAGATTATGGCATGGCGTAACCATTATCGAATTTTGGCGGGGATCGCACTGATGCTCTCACGCTGTGCTCCACGCTTGCCCCAGTCCACCGGCACCGCCTTACCATTATGTCAACTCTATCATCACAACAACAATAATAATAGTAATAGTTAGATCGATGTATTCGTTCGCAGCCAATTCGTATTCGGCGCTATTCGATGAACATGGCCAATAACCGCCCGCCCGTCTCAATCGAGCTCGTTCTGCTATCGTATCTTGAGAAAGAGACAGGCAAGAAGTTGCCTCGTTTGTCGTTAAGATACGTTAAAAATCTGTGTCTTTTTTCTCCGCCGAGTCTTACTAGTACTAGTGATACCACTACAAATACTAATATTTATTTCACTACTTTGCTTAACGATAACGACAGAGAGTATTCGTTGGTCGCGCCGAGCTACACAGAAAGCTTGCTGTATGCTGTTTTCTGTCTGCCCCATATTGTGTGGCCAGTGGAGCAACATCTCTAGTAGTCATTTTTCAACCGCCTTTGCAGAGATTGCTACTTAACTGGATACTTAACTATTGATGTTCCCTTTGAACAATAATAGTAACAATAACGTTCATTCGACACAAACTTATAATGATGATAGCGAGTACGTCAACGACGATGACAACAAGAGAAGCGGCAATTATTAAACATAAACTGCTTTCGTCAGAATGCTTGATCACTTGGTGGACGGACCTCTTGGTAGGTTCTCGATCTCTTTCGTCGAGTTCTCTTACAAGCCCAGATTCGTTTTCTTTGCTTCTATTTGTATGTCTCTGTTTGTTTATCTGGTTGTCAGCCGGTTTCCGTTTCGTTTCGTCTGCCGATATTCGATACGTTAGTTGGTTACAGCCGTCTTTTCAGAGGAACAGGGAGAGATCGAGACATGAGGAGAAAAGTTGCGCATGCAAATTTTGCTCTCATTGCCCACTGGACCACGACGACTAGGCCAACATTAATTACGCGCGCTGTGCGCAAACGCTAGACGCATTAAATCGCATACATTTTCGCAAAATCGCAGAACGGACTTGTGATTGTGGGTCTGATGGAAATTAGAGTGGTGATGGTCAGATGCCCCTCCGCAGCAGGAGACATACCATTCGACGACTTTTATGGAGTTGGTCCTCTATGGCCTCTATGGCAGATACTCGCAACCACGTCGGAACAAGTTTAAAAAGAAACGTACCTCATTGTGACGCATACAAGATGGTTTCAGCCACCTGTATGTGCCGCGATGAGATACGTTTTCTTTCAAATTTGTCCGAGTTTTTCTATCTGGCAGCCGGCTGATCGAAATCAATGAGCCTACTACACTTCCGACGAGGGCAAAATGCATCATTGTCAATAACAGCATCGTTACCACAGCATCAACGGTAAGTATAGTAGCAACTACAGCGCCAGAAATACCGAGGCGCTCTCCAGTGTAGCAACTCGACCAACACCCGTGTCGAATTCAAAGAAAAAATCTAGATGTTCACAGAGATTCTCTTTCAATAAGACACTTATAGTAAACTTGCCGACCGAACGTCATAAACTCAGAAAAGACAGACCGCATAACCAGCAACTAGAGTAATAACTCTTGAATGCCTTCCTCAGTTTAATGGGCCAACCGATATTTGAAGTTACGTTTGAATTAAAACTTTTCTAAAAATATATCAAACTTTTGTGGTCTAGCTAACGGTTTACATTTATGGCCATTATTCGTTTTTTTTAGTTATTCTGTATAAGACAAATGAGATCAACGTGTTTATTTACGAAGTACTTAGAGTGTTCAAATTTTGTCATACGGGCTCACAGGGCGGCGACAGAGCAATCCCCAAAATAGAGTTAAAATAATTTATAACGTCGTTGATCTACGTCATAATCTAGGCTAGTGAGCGCTAGGCTAGTGCACAAGACACATGATTAGACTCAGGCTACAGAGTGAAGCCATTGGCATACATTTCGCGAGATTCTTGTCGCTGTTGCTCTGCCGCACTCCTTCTCGGACACTTTGATAAATAAGGTGAGAATTTGATGTTATGTTCGGTAGTCCATCATGTCTCAACAAAATTCTCTCAACAAAAAGAAATAAAGCAAACAAGGAAAGCTGGCCTGCTGCAGAGTATGGCAAATAATTACGGTTGATATACTTTGCGTAATTCATTGACAAGCGACTACAATTTCGAGACAACTGCGTTACGAATCTCTTGTTCCAGCAAATTAAGTTAAAGTACGGATCCCATCGCGAGTAGAGCATTAAAAAATCGTAATAAGGGTTTTCATAAACATCCATGCAAAGCCAATATTATGTCCGCCAGGAGAATAGACTTAGTAGAGACGCAAAATAAACAATGTTCAAATACGCCAGACGAAATATGCAATAAGACATGCGTGTGCTTTCTTCTTAGCTTCTCTATGCAGCACATATATTTGGTTGGCGTAGCTTAGTACCTTAGATAGGGCACAGGTACAGGAAATCAATTGTTTACTCCGAAGGTTGTCCGAATCTGGAGAGGCGCTCGGAAAAGAGACCGTCCCGGCCGGCGCTAAGGTAATTACGCGCATAGCAGTCTACCGACCGACCTTGTTCTCCCCCCGTACTCCAATATGCGCATATTTAATCCTTCATATGTAGATTGTCACTGCGTATAAGCGGCTTAGCGAAGGTCCAGATATCCCCGCACCCCTCGTGCGTTGGGGGGGGGGGGGACACGCAGACTTAGTCGACTCCAATAACCCACAAATGAGACGATTTTCTGAGCAGAACGCTGCACAATTAAGACGAATTTCTAAGCAAAACGACACACAGAATGTTGCCACCATCGAAGCTTCTATTGTGATTCAATCGAAGCAAATAACGCCTACCCTGCTTCGAAGTTAACCGTAGGCTTTAATTTTCCTAACAGCAACAGTAATTGTCAACTAAATTGTTCAAAACTATATATAGTCAACGTTGTGGCACTCCTCAAAACCATATAGACATAGCCAACATAGCATTAGCATTTCACACCAGCCAATATTGTTAGTGACACTGGGTTGACTATGTAGTCGGTTGAATGGTACTTGTCGCAAGGCGACCTACAGTATTTGCGGGTGCACGAGGGTGATGAATCGTGGAATCCCCTCACCATGCAGAAATGGTGATGAGCCATGCATTATGTATCGCGTAGATCTATGCTTGTTTCTGGGACCGACTCTTGCCCAGAAGTTGCAAAGCCAATTGGCTCTTCTAGCTGGCGAAGCTTGCCATGCATATCTTCCATCTTAGGATAACAGTGTTTCTTATTTGATTCTGATAAGACTTTCAGTTTTCATACCACAAATCCGCTCTCACAATAGGCTGATCAACAGGGATAAAATTGAAATTGCGTATTTATATAATATGCACGGGTTTGAGCGGCAGGATCTGGACATTGTGAATCTTACCGATCGACTATACGCAACCCACCAAGAAGGTACAGCTCGGCCCCCATAGGATATCCTAATGGGGGATTACCCCCCAAGTGCGATTGGGGGGTGATGATCGCAGTGATGATGAATGCAACATAATATTATTGTACATTACTAGACATACTATAGTACAATTAATGCAAATGATTTGTAACTATGCAGATAATGATTGCCATTAGTTTCAATAAACCCTCTGCCGGGGCTCTATGCGGGATTGAAGTTGCTGCCGCTTCCGTTGTCGTATCGTCTGTGCGTTCTCGTCACCTTTGTTAAGCTTGGTGTTGGCAGCACGACGCAGTTCTATTCTCGAATAGCACATTGCGGAACTTCAGAACGCGATGTGCGGCGCCGCGGTAACAAAGCGTTGCAATTATGCAAGCAAGTGGGATTTTGGCTAGCTGTCCGCCATCGCAACTGAAGTAAGCTTTGTCTATTGTCGCTTTAGCGGAGTTTGAAAGAAGACTAATTAGTGATTCCACAGCAGCAGCAACAGCAGTAACAACAACAACAACAGCAGCAACAGAACGAGCCTTTTCCGTTGTCATTGTTGACTATCTTGGATCGCACACGAAGGCGGAGGCTCGATTTGTCTTTGCTATGATAATATGTCAGCTTGAATCAAAAGCAACGGTCATAATGTCCTAGCAGAAGTAGTGGTAGCCGTAGACGAGACAAGTATGGCGCTCTGTTATTATTATTATTATTATTATTTATCATTCAGTTATTACAATTGTGAGTTATGAACGTTTATGCCAGGTTTATCCTGCTCCGGTCGCTTACTTATTAATTATTATTACTAATTATTAATTATTATTATTATTACTAATTATTAATTATTATTATTATTATTATTATTATTGGCCAATACTGACACGAATAGAACAATGACGAGTATGCTGTTTTGCTCCAGCAAGGCCTTCTCCGGGTACGGAAACCGTAGTGTCGACCATGAGGAGGTAACAATATTAGACTCAAAAATAGTCTGGTTTTGGATATCGATGCAACTAGTGTCCTTAAACTAACATAGTAGTCGATTCAGCAGTGGTACTAAGCGACACAGGCCGTGCGTATTCATGACATGCGGAAGACGTGACGCTGACTTGTATCTATTAACAAAAAATCATTGCCTTCTCAGTAGCATAAACTAAGATTTTGGTTGTCCAGTGAAGTCAGTTGCTCTGCTCTGGAAGGTACTGTTAGCAGCGAATAGCCTATTCGCTCTCCAGCCTTCTGTAACTTTGCTTGCAATAAATAATTAGACTTTGTTCACATAATGGACTAGCGGTTCTGACAAGACTACATTTGAGGTTTAATTATATATATATATATATATATATATATATATATATATATATATATATATATATATATATATATATATATATATATATATATATATATATATATATATATATATATATATAAAATCAATTGAGGCTTTAATAGGAAATAATAGTATCCGCAGGCAAACGTACTGCTAAAAAAACGTACCACCGAGCAAGGTGGCTTAGTGGCAAAGCCTTTGCCTTGCATTCGGAAGGACTGGGTTCGAACCCCAGACCGGCCACTCTTAAATTGGTTTGCATGGTTTCCAATTTAAACAAGGTAAATGCCGGAGTGGAGTAAACTTAGCCATGACATGAAAAATCCGTACACGGGCAATTGCCTTACGGGAAATCTAAAAAAAAAAAAAAAAAAAAAATGCGTATGACAGGTTCCTATTAAAGGTGCCAATCCTTGATCTAAAAAACCCTTTTAATGTCGACAGGAAGAAAGCATGCCGAATATCCTTCTGGATAGATTATGTTGTGGAAAACATTATGCGAGCCACAGTCATCTAAAGTGATCAAAATATCTTGACAATTAATTTTGTTTCTACGACAGAGAGGGGTGATTAAGTCCGCTTTGAAGATGAGCGCATGTTTCTGGCTTTCTTAATAGAGCCCAAAACCGAATGAATATATATATATATATATATATATATATATATATTTATATACAGACAAGTAAGATGTGTGTAATGTGTGTGCGGCCTCATTGTGGATAGACGTTTGGCGTAGTTGCGCACCTCCGAGTTGTGAAGCGTCATCTTGAACTTGTCGAAGTATAGCCACTTTTTCGCCTGTTCGACGTCAAGGTCATGAAAGTGGTCGCGAGCAGCAAACCCGAATGAGTGGAAGTCGCCATCAGGTGTAACCAGTACGCAGGTTGGCGTTTTCTGATTTAGGATTCCTGGATCACCACCTGAAACATGCAAACAGATACAAACACAACATATTTTAAGACTACTGCCAGACATCGACGATAGAGTCGCACACTGGGGCGAACGCACCAACAAGTCTCACTGGACGGGACACCATCCATCATGCAAGACGGTTTTGGCTGTATATTATATATATATATATATATATATATATATATATGTGTTTAATACCAGTTTTAACTCTAACCTTGCGCATCTAGTAGTGCTGATTTCGCTAGTAATTTTAACCTTCATATCAGCTATTTGTCCCGATATTCAACACTCAAGATTAGAGAAATCATCGTTGAAGTAAAAGAAAATGCTGATATTTAATTCGCCACAAGCTTACACTGAATTATAAACAGTCGTGGTAGAATAGACCGACATGTTAACATGTCGTTACCCGTGATGCTTACTTAACACGTTCAGCAAGCCATAAGACGAAACCGGTGTAAGAAAGACTACCTTATTAATTAACATAGCGCATTTTTAAACACGTACATATATTTTACTAGATCTGACAGATCAAATATAACAACAGCGGCAGCATGTTTTTCAAGACAGCAACATTAAATTTCAGGGTGACAGCGCAAAAGACGCTAAAATGCATTTAGCAGAATTTCATCGTGGGCGCGCCAGTAACATAAAATATCGTCTAAATGCAAAAAAAAAGTTGAAATAACTGTCCATATTGGAATTTGGACTGCCAGAGAGAGATGATGACTTGCTGGCGTTGTACGCGAACAAAAGGCCCGCGTAAGCGCGTGCTGATCACGTTTGCTGATTGAGATTATATCGGCACCACCTGGCTCGTTCAGGCGTCGTGGTAATGGTGTGACTTTTATGGCTATTCTGTACAATATAGTATATATATTTAAATACATATATATATATATATATATATATATATACTATTCTGTACACTATAGTATATATATATATAGGTGCGCCAGCCCTAGATAGTTCTTCGTAGCAAGTACGGCCGGCTTGTTGCTCCTGCAGACTGCAGAGAGTACTCAGGTCAGAAAGGGCCAACGGGCATTTCCTTACGACGAGTGAAGATAAACTTCTGTTGACAGCCTACCGGTGCGTGAAAAGGGCTTCCTTTAGCAAACACACTCAGCGGCCAGCCTTCGGACCATTGCAAGGTACCGTCATGAGGGGAAGCCAACTGCCACTGTGTCTGTTACTGTGTTGTTTCTGTTTGAATGCCTGCCTTTTGTTTGTAATAACTTGGTAGAATGCGTCGTGTCGGGATCAAACCCACTCATCAAAAGGACATCCGAGCCGCAAAACTTAAGCGTCAATTATGTTCCTTCCCTAACGCCAAAACTAGTACGTTTTTATTGCTGTGTCGCAACGACGCATTGCAACGACAAAATCAAATCAAATGACGCTATTGCAATGACAATATCAAATCAAATGACGCTATTGCAACGACAATATCAAATCAAATGACGCTATTGCAACGACAATATCAAATCAAATGAGAACAAGATGACTTCATTATGTGCGTATGCATGAAATCAAACATTCGGTTAGCTGTACACAGAAAAATGAAGGCATTTATAGTAAATGCAACAACATAGCTATGCCTCGTAGTAGGATTATTACTGTAAGGATAATATCGTAGTAGTATTTGCTGGGTTCTATGACTGGAAAATAAAAGGAGAATTTTTTTACTTGATCGACTGAATGTTACAGTGATAATAAAAATAAACGAAAAAAGTCAAGCGTCTGATCTGTGCAAATAGACAGATCTGTGCAATCCTCCTGGTTGAACTAACAGTTAAAATTAGTGCCTGCTCGTACAAATAACTTTTTAAACACGTGAAAAGGCTAATGCTATTTCTAAGGTGTTGCTAGTCCCTTTAATTATTGCAATGTTTCTTCTACCTCTGCAGTATTTTCTCTGGTCAACCCTTATCTCTCTCACACGTTTTCCGTGTATGAGAGTCTTTCCGCGTCGTCAACGTTTTAGTGTATGAAGTCAAAGCATTGACCCGTCTTAGCTAACATATATATATATATATATATATATATATATATATATATATATATATATATATATTTATATATGACTAGCTGTTTCTGATATAGTTGTCACTTAAACCTTTAATTTTCCTTCTTGCATTGTCTTTCATTTTGAGAATCTTTTCAAGACCGCGATCCTCGCTATTCCATCCCACTCGCGTGTTCCCTATTTTTCCGGCGGGAGAATCTTACGTTGGACTTCGTTATGTTTACTGCGACGATCGAACGAACATACGAAAACGCGACGACATTGTCGGCGCCGATCGATCGAGCGACGCCAGCCGCGATGATCATATGACAACGAGCTTAAAAATAGCATCAACGACACGTGCTAACACGACACTTCTCTGAGGGATGATGATCGGCGATCGGGCAAAATGAACACAGGCTTTTCAGAGACACACGGACGAACGGACGGACAGACAGACAGGCCAACGATAAGGGCCAATCTGGTTGCGGCTAGAGTGGCCGATCTTTCTAGCCAGCCATCTCGTCCGAGCGTCCACCGGTTGGTGGAAAAATCAAGTCGACAAGCCAGATGTCGACCGTCGTTGCTCTGACCATAGTCGCGCATTGGTGGCTGACTTCATCCTGACAGCGGTACCATTTTGGCTCCCGCCGGAACCGCGTGGCTCAACGATCCTGCTCATCCTGCTGCTGCTGCACTTGTCATTGTTGTAGTTGCGGTTTTTTGCTGCTGCTGCGATTGTTGTTGTTGTTGTTGCCGCTATTGCTATGATTGTTTTTCTGCTGTTGTGATTATCGTCGTTGTTGTTGTTTTTCTTGTCACTGCTGCTGCTGATGCTGGCTTCAGCTACAGGCTCCTCTGCTTTCTCTCGCCTATCTTTGTTGGCAACCATCATCATCACGAGCATCATCATCATCATCACCACCACCACCACCACCAGCATCATCATTATCATCCACCACCACAGTTGGTTACGACTATCTCTACTATGATCATTATTACTATGATCTGACTACTACTACTACTACTATAATATTACTATATCAGCTACAACAATACTACGCGTACTACAGCTACTGCCTGTCTCCGTCGTCATCGTTGTTGTTGTTGTCGTCGTCGTCGTCGTTGTTCTTCCTTGTTGTTGTTGTTGTTGTTGTTGTCTTCATCACGAACTACCAGAATTTCGGCACCGGCGACAGCCGTAGCAGCCGTGTTAGCGGTGGCGGCGGGATGACGGCGTTGTTTGGCCCCTGCAGGCAGTGGTCCCCTGCCCGCCGTTGTCGTCTCTTTTTCCTCCCCTTGTTAAGCCCTCCCTCCCGCCCTTCCCTCCTTCCTCATCCTGTCCCATCCCATTCTCCCCCCTCACATCTTCCCCTTTACTCCAACGGCGAGCAGGCGGCTTTTTCATCGTCATCTGTTTCCTTGGCTTTCGGAGGCTGGCTGTCCGGTGGGATAACGTTGTTGTTGTTGTTGTTGTTGCTGCGGCGGTTGTGGTTGTTGTTGTTGTTGCTGAGGATGCTGTTGTTGTTGATGTTGATGTTGTTGTTGTTGTTGCTGCTGTTGTTGCTATTGCTGTTGTCATTGTCGTCGCTGTGCAATCGTGCCATGCCCCGTCAGAGGCTGACGGTGGTGGTGGTGGTGATCTTCTTGCGGCAGATGTTCCACAGCTTCTCGGTACGCGAGAGGAGGAGAGCGGCCGGCCGGTGAGGTGGGGGGGTTGGGGGGTGGGGGGGGGGTAGACGTAACGTATGCACGTGCTGTTCTGCGCCGCTGCTGTCGCCCGTCGAAACCCACGACTCTGCTACCGCGACGGAGCGACGCGGCCGAATGGATGCTGAGCAGCTGACGCGGCTGAATCTCTCTCATCGAAGCATCAGCGTCAGCTACATCTGCGTACAGTCTGTTCTTGTTACTATTGTTGTCGTTGCGGCTGTTGTTGTTATCTATTTTGTATATTGACCTTGCTGCTGAGTTTTGCTTTTTTTTGTTATTGCGATATTATTGTTGTTGTTGTTGTTGTTGTTGGGGTCGTCGTGGTTGCGTACTGTTGTTAGTGTTGTTATCACGTTTAGATCTTGACCTTGCTGCTGAGTTTTGCTTTTATTTGTTATTGCTATATTGTTGTTGTTGTTGTTGTCGTCGTTGTTATTGTTGTTTGACTCGTTGTTGATGTCATCTACGCGCCGGGGATGACATAATAAGATTCTGTTTACTGAACTGTCATGTACAAGAGCTTACGTCAGCCGACGGCCGAGCCTTTGCTGCCACTACAACGAGAAAGTGCTGTTTACTCTTTCCTTATATGTATATATGCGAGTTTTTCTTCTGTTTAAGACTCATTAGGTGTGCATCGAAACCTAGCTTTGTAGCGTAAATAAACGCTCGCATGAAAAACACTTGACAATCACTTGCAAGGACAGATATAAATCAAAACCAAGGAGTTTGTCATTTGTTATTGTACTTGCAGCGCGCCAAGCAATACGCGCTGCCTAACTTAAAGAGGAATTATTTACTCTAACTAAAATGCCTAATGTACCACCTTAGCAGTAGAAGCAGTAGAAGTAGTAACAGGATGTTTCCATTATCATTCCGTCAAATTATATTGACTCAATGCAATGTCAAGTTAGACTAACAGCTGGCTTCTTGTAAATGCAGATAAGTCATTCACCTTCGCATGTGTGAACATGCAGCTTGCATTTGTATATATATATACACGACTCTCTCAAATACCTGTGCTGCGAAGCCTGCGCGTGGGCTGTTACATTGGTTGTGCAAATCTGGTCGAACGGCGACGCGTCTTCTTTGCAGGTCTCTGCGTTTTGGCCAGCCATGAGCCAACGTTCTAATACTACTATTTTTTCTAATACTACCACGACTACTACTATTACTACTACTACTACTACAAGAGTCGTATCAGGTTCGTCGAGGCGTGAGTGAACAACTTACTTGCTCTTCTGCCGTGGGTCTACTCTTTGTTGGTCGCGTACGATTCTGCTGGGCCTATCCTCGCCTGTCAGGCGCGTCGCGTAAGACCCACCCAGGTTGGGAGTGAGCGTTGAAAGCGCGCTCAGATTACCATCGAAGGGGGGGGGGGGGGCTACCGTTCAGTCCTGTCAGCCCGGCAAGTGCTAACGGCCAAGCTGAAGTCCTGGCTGAGGTCGGATATCTTGATCGTCGTCATCGTCGTCGACGACTAATCAGTTTTTTTTTTGCCCGAGTACCACGAGTCTGTGAGTCTGTTTGAGTTATATGATCGATCGCCTGGCAGTCGCGAACTTGGAGCGACGTTCAACGGGAAGTCTCCACGAACTGATTGGCTGAGTGATTGTTGGACTCATCGCTACTCATCGGACAGCTAATAGATAGATAGATAGATCGTCGTGACATTTCCTGCTGTTATCTGTCGCCTGTGCCTGCAGGCAGTTCTCTGCGTGTGTAAGACGATCTTTGTAATGAGTTGTTCAATGTCCCCGCCACGTTTGCCACCTGTCTTACCTGATTCACATCTTAGACGTGTTTGCCTCATCCAAGGCGTGTTTGGCCGCAACCTTAAGCGCTACCAGCACAGCTTATTGCGCTCACTGAATACACGTTGCACATGTAGTTCTGCTTAGCAGCACGCTGACAACCCTATTTGGTGATTTGCCGAGGTGCTATGCTAGCTACTACTAGCGCCTAAACCCAGACACTCCGCAAGATACTTTAAAATACCCGTTTGTAAGAACGTCTAAACATGAATATATTCCTATGTACTCAAAATATGTTCCTCTTACTCGCAGAGTTTCTCCAGTGTGCGAAGGAGACTATGCACACAAGCATCTAATCATCAGTCGTTTTATTGACATACTCTTTGCAGGCAATCTGTCACAATCTATGTCAAGGTCGTATTTCATTTTAGAATACCTGTCGTTGTAGCACCTGCATCGGTAAAATCTAACAGCTAAATTATATACATATACACATAAAACTTAGATTGCAAAGACACTGTATATCCAAAGCAAGGTCATACATATTCTAATTAATAAGCTATACAAACAGTTTTGTTCCTATATATATATATATATATACAAACAGTTTGTTCCTATATATATATATATATATATATATATACAAACAGTTTTGTTCCTATATATGGGCCTTATTACTCAAGTCGAGTGTATATGATGGCGTTAGCAGGTAGCCTGCAGTGTGTAGCCTGCATTGAAAGCCCGTGGCGGAAAGAACATAAGATGGCTGACTGAACCCCCGCATATACTCAACGGGAGTTCGACGGTATGCTTCGGTATCCTATTGAACACATTGGTTGGGAACCTTGGTTGGTTTTGGGCGGAGTGCCAGGTCAGCCGGCAACGGGCCCGATATAGCGGAAAAACGTCTGTCTCTGCTGGTCAGGAACGAATCGGGGTCGCAACCCGGCCATGCGTCACGGCGTACGCAACCTTTGAAACTTCCGGGCCCAGGTGGAGTTACTGCTGCTGCTGCTGCTACCACAACCACCGCCACTACGACCACTACTACTACTACATGAAATGATTAAAGTGGCACATTTGAGGAAGGTAATTCAAAAACCAAAGTCGAGTCGTTTAAGGACAAGACGAAGAAGCAGGTCAAGGACACACGTGGTTAGTGTGCCTGATTCTGTCGTGTTCCCTAGCCTTTAAGACTCGCTATCTACAACCGATTCCCTGAGTGAAAGCTTTTAGCGTTGTTAGTTCAAGCCCTGATATTGCACCAACTGAACTCAGTCATGCTACAGGCCCACATTACAAGCTCTTATTCACTGTAGATAATATTGTAGTATAGTAACACTGCAGTATAATATTAGTGTATAGAATATTAAGATTATGATAATGATAATAAAGTATTCTTGTCAAACCCTGCTTTGTTTCGTTTAGGTCTGCCACAGCCAAAAGTGGCATCACAATTCATCACAAAATTGCAGCAGTACCCTTCAACTGCTAGAATTTGGCGCCATTTAAAATATTTAGCAGTGGCATAAATACGACCGATCATGCACAATACTTTTTTACGCCCTTATTATACAATTAACAGGATACATACAACAAAATACGTTTAAGTTTTACGGGGCTTTGTACTTCTGATAAACAAATTAGCGATGACGGGCTTAATCCTTAAAAGTGAGGAAAATAGGAAGAGCAATAGCTTTGTTGCATACACAAGCGGAGACGCATATATATATATATATATATATATATATTATATATATATATATATATATATATGTCTGTGTTTGTATATGCAACAAAGCGATTGCTCTTCCTATTTTCCTCATTTTCAAGAAATAACCGCGTCATCGCTAAGTTGTTTATCAGAAGTACAAAGTGTATATATATACATATATATATATACCTATGTAATATAGATTTTATATATATATGTATATTATATTGCTGTTAGATTTTACAGATGCACGTGCTACAACGACAGGTATATATATAATTAGTGTAATAGAACAAAGAAGAATTTTCTATTTAGCCCCTGCGGACGCAGTAAGAGTTTCGCTCTTAGTTTTTTTTAGCAGCCTCTTGGCCCGGTATGTTAGTGCTCGCTCATCTGCTTCTGCCAGTCAACGCAAACTCCACAGACGAGTCATCCTCTTGGGAGTCAATCTCATTGCACTTAAAGAGGCCTCTGCAAGCTTCGTCGCCCCTGTTGTCTTTCCAGATACGTGCCACGTCGCGCATACGACGTATCGCTTCGTGTATCCGGCGTTGAAGCCGAACCTCTACGCAGTCTCTTCGGCAACAGGCATTACTTCTTATCATGGGCTCGGCCAACAGAGGTCCTTGGCTCTTATCACAGAACAACAGTTCGGTACTCGTTGATAGACCAGCTCTGTACGGCTGCAGTGGAGGGTCGTACGAAACAAACGTCGATTTGACTAGTACACCAAATTCTGGCTTAACGTTGTTACAGACTGGAATTTCTTCGATGCATCTGTTCGGTAGCATACACGTCTAGCGTCTGCATGCAAACGCTATCCGGGACGTGATTTGCCATCCAGCGGCGAGAGCATTGGAATTCTCTCGCTTTTCTTACGCATAGATCGTACCCTATTGAAAAACCGTTCAGTTGTAGCTTATGTTGAATTTGTCTAGTCAAGAACAAAGCGCAGCTCAGTTTGCTTTCTATCTCGCCGACAACGTTTATATATATATATATATATATATATATACCAGGCCAGTTGGACAACCTCCTGCAAGAGCAGCGATTAGTGAGTCTGATTGACAGAGCCTCTTCCATTGCTGATAAAGTCAGGCTTCGCCATTAGTAGTCAAGAGGCTGGAGCCCAGTTACAAGCCCTAACCTGTCCGCGAACTGACCTCTTTTGGACAACAAGACGATGCGCATAGTCGCAGGACCGCGGCTTGGTTTTGACCTAGTCGTAGCCCACCAATGCCTTTATAGTGATTATGTAGACGCGTTGACCTGTCATGAGCTGTGAGCTCCGTCACTCTGAATAAGATCACAGCTTTAGTTGGGCACAGATTTGACGGTTTTCCCCGTGTACTGGCTTCCCCGGGTCTATCTAGGGACGATGCACGGTCTCACTCTGACCCTCCCCCTTTGAACGTAGCCGCATGGTTTTCTAGGACGCAACTGTAACCGAGCGCTGGTTATCCGTTCTAGTTTTTTCCATTGGCGTTCGAGGCAATGGGAAGTCGAAGCCCCCCTACACTCAAGCTGATTTAGCGCGTGGGCAAAAGCCCTAACCTTTCAAAGGCAGACTTGAGAGCATCTCAACTCTTGGACAAGAGGCTGCCGCTCGATATTTAACGAGGAAAAGCAATATCTGTTCGGGTCACATTGTGGAAGTAGGCTAATCCTGGGTTAGATCAGTCGTGACTAAAATACATGACACTGGTGTTGTTGCCCGACATAGGAGCACAAAATGTGCAATTGCGAGACAACCAGTTCTCCTACATTGAAACTAATCACATCGTTATGTACGCAAAAATTCTCAAGAGCATATAGTGCAGCTAAATATTATCGCTGAGCATTCAGCGGGGTAACGCCGCCTCTATGCGAGGAACTCTGCTAGACTGGACGCACTCAAACCTAGAGGATATGCGACGTTTTTATTTATTTTATCCGGTGTACACGTTCACAAGAAGACAGGTGTCACTTTTTATATATAAGCAAATAAAGCTATAACTATACACCATTATAAAACGTTATATTTACTAATACACCTTATTTTCTAGGTTCGCTTTCACAAAGTACTCGTGCCATACAACGTTCCCTTCTGCTGTGCACTGTTTATTTTTAATTTTTTATTTATCCGTTTGTGGTTAGAATTGGTTTCGACGTCTAGTTTAGATGCTGTTACAACTATCACTGGAAGGGCAGAAGGTGTTGAACAAGCAAATTAATTAGTGGGTGGCGTGGGTGAACGACCGCGAGCGGCCAGGCGGTTAAAACGCATCGTTCTGTGAAGTCAATGTTAAGCAACAATGAAGTCGAGCTAAAAAACTGATTGTCACTTCCGGCTACCCCCGACACGACAGTTCGCCTTGCATTTGTTTACATGCACAAGAAAGCAAAGTTACTATGTTTCTCGTTTCAGACTTGTATGCGTCTTATTTAGTGGTATATTTTTTCAGCAGAGTTACATATTCATGGACAGCGGCCATTTAAGAATATGTTTATATATATATATATAATATATAATATATATATATATATATATATATATATATATATATTATATATATATATATAATATATATATATAATATATATATATATATATATATATGGCACGAAAGTGTCTGAATTATGAATTGTTTAGATGCATTTATAAATGCCCACCGCGTCTTTGAGACGACTGCTATATTACAACACAAATATCTATGTAAGTGCAATACAATGTAGAATCTTCGAGAGCTTCGCGAAGTGACCCCATTCGTTGTTATGCTATATTAGTATAGCTAACTGGACAAGAACTGGACAGCAAAAAAATCAATTTTATATGAGTTCAAATGAAGCCTTACTGCTGCTAAAACTGTCCGAACTATTTGGAGCGTTTTTAGTGTCGAGAGCACTTCAAATACTTCGTGCTCTTCTTAGCTTGCCAGATACAATGTGTTTCCGTTTTTGGATTGAATTGTTGCCTGTGGCGAAAATTGGCCTCCTATGACCATGTGAAGCACCAGACCAACCTCCCCAGCAGAACGCTAACGAATCTAACCTATTCTTGCAAGATTTTGCTCTATGAGAGAGGGAGAGAGAGGATGAAAGAAAGAAGACTCTGGAGAGCTGGGAGGTTAAGTGGGACTGTAGCGAACGAAAAACACCAGGGTCGTGGACGAAGTCAATAATTTCAGACCTCAGTAATGGTACCAATGCAAGTACAGGAAAACTAGTACTACCTAACCCAAATTCTCCCCTCGGAGTCTTGATCATCGAACTATCCAACAAGCTCAGTTATATTCTTGTCCACCAATCCTATGGACAGTAGTTATTATACTTACTGCCATCTTTTTTCGGTGGTACGACGATGTGTTAGAAAGGAAGGGATACCCCAGCATAAGCTGACACGTGTGACTCAGCAAACTTACCCATTACGCGATGATCTGTGTGTATGCAGGGCCTGAACAGCCAACAAAGGCACTAGGGTGGGTCCGATACGTCCTCTATTCACCGACGTAAAGGGCAATTTGCAAACAAACGGGTGCTTTGTTAATTCTATCAGCTTCTTTTACCACTCACCACCATCACCATCACAGTAGGTTGTTGTTGTTGTTGTTGGTATTTATTCTACGATTACATGATTGGAATAATAGCATCATGGCTGCTCACCTTCCCACTTGCGCATGATGTGAATGCTGTCAGGATCCCGGGTGAAGCTGTACGCATAGCCCGAGTACGTCGTGCCGAAGTCTATAGCCACAACTACGAATGGACTCAATGGACTCGAGCGGCCACCCACGCTTGTCGCCGAAGACGCCGCTGCTGCCGTTCCTGTAGTTGTTGTTGTTGCTGCCGTTGTTGTGCCCAATGCCGAGCCCGGACGACTGGCTACGCCACTGTCGGCGGTCTCGCTTCGTAGCGGAGCTTCATCTGGCCGTTTTCAACAACACAGCACAGCAACAACAACAACCGTGGTAACACCACCAACAACAACAACAAGAACAGCATTAACAACAGCATATGAATTGTATGATGAATCAGTGATATTCGGTTGTGTTTTTTAAGAAACATTTTGCTTCATGCAACTGCGTACTTGGCCTGTTTGGTTGCACATAACGTGCGTGCATATGCGTCGAATTCATGCAACGCAAGCCAATCACCTTTGCGTAATTCGTCACTACAGCCGCTAAAATAAACCTTTGCTCTCGGCTCGGGGAAAGCTTACAAAATTGTTATCAGATTATGTGCAGCCTGTGTTTCGAGAACGAATGACTCTCGTGCCATTTGAACTCTTCGTCCGTTAACTCCACAACGAATACACCGAAATATATATATATATATATTTGTCCGTCGTGTTGTATTTTAATATAGACGATCTTGACAAATATGCTCTGTTCAAGAACAATTATTAATTAGTATAAATTGTTATTTACACTACGCAAGACAGGTTATGTCGCAAACAAGGCTGAAGCAATCGAACGACGCAAATACTGCACCCTGAGAAATGATTTTGAAGTGGTGCTACTTGCCTTTGAAGCTCGCAGCAATGTGGATAAAACGACAGGCATTTTACTAGCGGAATTATCGCGGCGTATGCCAAGAGAAAGCGGATATTTCTATACCGGTGCATACTTCCTGCAACACCCTGCCTTTGAGAATATATATATATATATATATATATATATATATATGGCTACGTGATTCTTACCTGTTGCCGAAAGGCGATCATGGCTCGAATCGGATCCTTTATCGTTACGGCTTTTTGCATCTGTGAAACATAAATACGTCACTTTTAGTTCAATGTCAGTGATTCCAAGTGCCCTATATATATATATATATATATATATATATATATATATTATATATATATATATGGTCGGTGGCGGTGCATCTGAAGCTAGCTACGCTATTTTCTTGCGGAAACCAACAAGCTAGGAAACTACTCATAAATCGGTTATCTACACGAATTCTGTTCTCCTCGCGTGTAAAACCTTGAATGGTTCTGGCATTTAAACAAGGCGCTAAGGTCGGCACCTTGCTAAACCTGTCATCCGGTGACAGCAGATCGTATTCCTTAATTAAGAAACGTCTAGATCTTGACATAAAACGTAGAAATACCTCCTCCGTTGGGAAACACCTCTGAAATGGTCTTCGCCTAGTCTAGAATAGACGCAATTGTATAATAAGTACTGTTCTGATATATATATATATATATATATATATATATACGCTGCGAGGGAGCAGGAAAATATAGGGAGAGCCGACTTCGGGTCTACATCATAAATCATCAATGAGTCAACGCGATGGCCGCGTTTGTTTGTCTCTGTTTTTGGCGTATATCTTTCTGTTATATTATAGTAACTATGAATAGTGAGTATGCTGCCTATTTTAAACACGCTTGACAAAACACTTGTTAGCCAACTGTTGAGGCGTCTCAAAAGCAACAATAATCTCGGGCAATAACTTTGGATTTCGCAAAGTTAGATATTATAGTACAAGTCATGCCGTTATGCAGCTAGTGAAGGGCACACGTTGGCGGAGCACCAAGCTCGTCGTCCAAGTATAATGTACAGGCGGCATATCTTGGCGTGGTGTTGGTTGGCTAGGGGTCCTTCTGTTCGAGCGACCTCAACTAGCCCGCAGGTTGCCCCGCGCCGAAGCATACGACCTTATTTTTATTATCACCATGAAGTCCATATTAGCACACGTGAGAAACGGCGTAGATCGGCGCCGCTATGCAAGCAGAGCCCGCCAACGCCGCCGCCGCCTAGAATCCGGTAGCATTTAGAAGCCTGCCCGAATACTCTGGATGATCTGGAAGATGGCCGATCCACATACGACGAAAACAAACAAGCCCAATAGCCACGGCCCGACAGGTGGCTTGTCTTCGGCGGACTTCGTCGACTTGGCGACGTTGCCCCGTTGCGTGATGTTCTTAGCATGCTTCTCCGAAGCTGCCCGCATTCGTGGTGTGGCAACCATTGTGTTGGTCTCGCTGGTGTGTAGTGAGAGTACTGAGAGTACTGAGTACTGAGTAGTACTTTATTTTGTGTAGTACTGGCTTGAGCTTGGCCGGCGACCGATCCACCGTTAGCAGGAGCTGCAAACAGCACCAACAACTACCACTATAGCCACAACAACACCAACAACAACAATCACCTCCTTCCAGAATCGACCACCTCCGGCGAGCGCTTAACAGCAAACGAGTTAGATTTTTGTAGACTTCAGACGCGCCTTTGACAGTGTTTGTTCAGATATTCTCCTACTCAAGTTCAGCACCTGAGCTTTCATGTGCACGGCCACTAACTGGTATCAGCGTACTTTATCGAGAATCACCAGCTTGTCCAGAGTCCCTTATCCGTTGACTTGTTGTCATCACAAACGCATCAAGATACATCAAGAACAAAATTAGAGCATTTTCATGCAACCTGCTCTACAACGAATGTTACCTTATGTATGGATCAGAATTTTGGACTGCCTGCAGTGAGGGTTGGGTGGAACGACTGAGTGTGACAAAAACGCGCTCTTTGTATATTACGGGGATTAAACAGTTGAGAGAGAAAACAACACAATATATTGGAAATAAAGAATACCACGCGCTACTTAATCTTAAAAGGAATTTTAAAAAATATTTTTCTGATTTTGACCGAAGATACTAGAACTTGATCGCCTTGAAGAAGCGAGAGAGACCAGCACATCCAACGCGGTCACATTGAAGATCCGCATGCACCAAAGCAGCAAGGACAGTCAAGCACTTAGCGTTCGAGCTGTGTAAATGGTATAAGGTAAATGAATGATCTTGCTAAAAAAATACTTGTGTACTAATAAACTTTTGGGAAAACGGCAAACCGTAATGTAATAATAAATCCTGTTGATTTAATTATTGCTCCACATTTGGCTGTTGATGTTATTGTTGTTGTTGTTGTTGTTGTTGTTGTTTGTTATTATTATTTGAATATTCAAATGCATTCTTTTTGCTTTAGCTGTACATCCTTATTTTTCTGGTGCCGCTATCGATAATGCTAAAAATATTCGATATCCTACGATATTGTTGTTGTTTTTGACACTCTCGTTGTTGTTGCTGTTGTTATTGTTGCTGCCGTTGCCGCTGCTGTGACTGCTATTGTTGCTGCTAAAAATTGTTGGCCGTCCACCAGCTTGTCGTAGGGGGTGTGTGTGTGGGGGGGGGGGGGGGTTCGGATGCGATCGGGACGCAAAATCATGATGGTGACGATAAAGCCACCAGCGGGCGTGGTGAGGTCCATAAAGAGAGTTGAGCCGTCTCGGTGTTTTCGACGACATCGCCCGTTGAACAGCACAGTAAACATTTTCACCGGACAGATGGATGCGTCCAGCTTTAGCTCAACTCCTTGCACTGCGTACGCCGTACGCATGCAAGGAGTTGGGATAATAAAGCACACTTTATTGAAGCCGCGCGCCGTCCTCTCAACGAAGACTGGACTCTTCTTTTTTGTGGGAGCACGTTGCACTACTCGTCAGCGTTACCGTCGTCGACACTAGCGAGTTTTTCGCAAAATTCTCTGCCTGCCCTTGTAAGATCTCAGAGAGGCCATCAGATAATGGTGAACATGTCGAGAATGACAATGAAGGGTTATTTATTGGCTACGACGTATAAACGCTCGGTCGCTAATGGCGAGGGCCTTGTATATGATGGCTTTCTGTAGCTTCGTTGCGACGAAAATTATTGTATGTAACATAATTAAATGTATTATGTCAATTAATGTCGCTGTGCCTGCGTTGTTATTGCTGTCCGCCGTTGTTATGTTTTCGTGGTTGCCATTTTGTAGTCTTGCTACGATATACATTGTCGCTAGAGTATCATTGATTATTGGCATGCTATATGGTGCCAGTATCGTTTTCTACTTCATATAGCTGTTGTTGTTGTTGTCGTTATTATCGTTGTTGTTGCTGCTGCTGCTCTGTTTTTTCTCGTCACTTCTATCTTTCAAGCTTAGCTGGATAGAGCCCTATATCGAATCGATTTCTTTGGAGGAGGCTCGCGAGTTAATGCCACTTCTGTTGGTGGTTAGTTGGTGGTGTGATTAACGCACTGCTTACTTTTGTTGCGTCACATCCTTTACCAGTCAAAACAAATACATTTTTTTTTCTGTGAATTCAGTAGTAGTAGTGGTAGTCGTAATAATCAATTCAATAGACAATCTA
>QVRM01002248.1:0-35404 GCA_003439945.1 Dermanyssus gallinae
TGACTTCTAAACCTTCGAGAAAAGCATGGAAGCTTTTTCGCTGAAGTGCAATAAACTATATTTTAGATTTGCGATACAATATGTAGGGGCGATTACATAAACGTGGCTTAGCTCTTTCCGTCTCGTTGCTCTAGTGTTTACACTTAACGTGTTTTTGTAATATAGGGGGGTTATATAGGGTGTCAAAAGGGAATGTAGAAAACTAGCCAAAAACGCATTATTACACAACTGGGAACAAAGAGTAAAATGCCTTCGACATTATTGATACAGGCTTTGAGTCTGTACATCAATTTGCAGACGTTCGCTAGTACATTTTAGAACTAATACTAATTTTACATCTTATAAGTTTATCTGGTATGGGGATGCAATTGTAGTAATGCTTTTCACGTGATTCTCTTCAACAGAACACCTTTCTGGGGGTTTCGTCACCTGGGTATAGACAACAGAACAGTATACAGGTTTGTTTTCGCGTCTGAGGGACATAGGCTGAGGGCTCCGCTTTAACCTCAAGTGAATGTGCTCCGTCTAGCAAGCTCGTAGGGATAGTTTTCAAGATACGTCGAAGGCTCTACATGTATTCAAGATCGACGTTACTAAGTATCTTATCGAAGAGTGACCCTTTAAAGAAACAGTTTAGATAGAGATCATGCCGGGAAGAATGCACCTCCTTGTATTTCTGTAATTGTATTTCAATAAGGCTATGTTTTCATTTGAAATACAAGGGCGGATCGACAAATTTCAGTACCTTAGCTTCAAGCATCACAAAGGTTTTCCAGTTTGTTTCCGCGGATAATTTAAAGAAATTTGAAGGGACAACGCTTCAAGACTCTAATGACTTCATACCCATACTAGAGGAGATACGGAAAAAAAACGCAGAGAGCAACTCAACTCGATTCCGAGGCACGCGATAACAAAATGTTTGGTGATCTGCGCATGTTGGAAGACAACAAAGACTGCGTTGCTTCGTTAGATTGCCTTGTTTCGTTCTCTTGGTTAGACCAGTAGGTTCATCTATAATGGGATGCCTGTTACAAATTGAATACGTCACCAATCGCCTGGCAGCGAAGAGACGACATCGTGCACGGATATGGGTTACAAAATGAACCCACGACATGCGTGCGCGGAGTTTTGCAGTCAAACATAGGTTTAAACAACTGCCTGCGGAGGAACCGACAAAAATCGGGTGTCACTGCAAAATGAAATCCAATATAGTGGCAGAAAAGATACATACACGGACATACACGCATGAAATGTATAGCCTGACGCTGGAGTCAGCAACATGTATAGTTATGGCGCGGCAATGGCATGATGCGTTGTTAGCTTAACTAAGTATGGCATGCAATGCCACTGAAGTGACATGAGCCTTTTGCGTACCAGAGTTGGAGATGAAGAGTGGATGATCCGCGTCCTCCTCGCTGAAATGCGCATGCAGACCTTAGCATTAGCACAGATTCATCATTCGTGTCGAAGGCGAGGACACTTTTAAAGGCACAGAAATCCGTTAGGGTACGCAAGCGCTGGATAGATGGATACCTATTCGCTATAAACCCATGTATACAGAAACAGCACCGTGCTGATTGCACATTGCTCGCGGAGCAATAGTAAATAGCAACTGAATTAAAATAATGAAACACCCGCCGATACATCCACCAACGCGTATCACCATAACGCGTTGCTCGTTAATGTAGCGTTGAGTGAACGCCAACATTAATACGTTGTGTGTATATGAATACATGTTTGCATAGTGTATGTAAACGCGGTATTGCGGTACCACACAGCACAACAACATGTAATTCCACATTAAAGAGATCTATTCATCCGTGCTTGTTGAAACTCAGCGTCTCTCGTAACACACATACACAACAAGTAGTGAACCGAACCCGTTTGGACGTCTGCCCGTCTCAGTAGCAACCTGTCATCGAGCACTTTTTCAGCCGGTCCATTCTGGCGATTGGTTGTATATTCGGCCTTGTTGTTCCTATTATTGCTGTTGTTGTTGTTGCTGTTGCTGCCGTTGTTAATATGGATATACTCCCGGCTTCGACCCACGTAGTTTGTCAGAGATAGCAAACTGATGTTGTTGTTGTTATTGTTGACGTTGTTATTGTTGTTGTTGTTGTTGCTGTTGGGGGGTGCCGGCGTTGTCCTGCAGCGAAATTGACACACAGCAGCAAATGGCCACGACCAGGAGAGCAACGGGCCATGGCCGCTCGTCGAACCTGCGGCGTACGGTGTTCATGCCGATTAGGGCCTGCAGCTCAAACTGCTACTAGCCACCCTAACTGCACACTGCCGCTAACTAGTGATGAGCCGATCTGTTGAGGCCATCACCAACTCGAGTTTGACTCGTACACGTCTCCTGACGCGCGTGTTCGAACGCACGACCGACAGCGTCCAGCCATCAGCCAGCGCGTCGCCGCCCCCACTTCTCGTCATTGTCATCATCTAACGCAATCCAATAACGGCCAGAGTACTGAGCCTGCGTTAGACAACACGTCGGCAGTTTAAGCAGTACTGACCAGCGGCTACCTAGAAATTTCTCCCTCTACGCTCCTCAAACTACTGGTTCGCCTGTCTTTGTGCTGACGGTGGTTCCGCCACTCTGTTTTGCTTTGCCTAGTTTTCGTCGTCGTCCTCTCTCTCTCTCTCTCTCTCTCGTATCTCTCTCTCTATTACCCTGGTTTTCACTCTCAACTGTCGGCCCCGCCCCGTGTCCTCCTGCCCCCCCCCCCCTCCTCATTCCACTGTCTCCGTTTTCTTCCATGCGCGCAGCATCGGTTACTGCTACAAATTATTACTAATATGACCAACCACTAACAACTACTACTACTACTATTATTAGTATGACCGCTTCGCTACAAACTACTGTGATCATCTTTGCTGCAGGTTAAGGAAGATAAGAAAGCCAACACCACGTAGACGTCGAGAAAGTAGCATGCGACGTGGATATATATATATGTGAACTTACGCATTACGAACTACGTTCTTACGCCTTATATATATATATATATATATATATATATATATATATATAGATGTATATATATATATATATAGTATATATATAATATAGATAATATATATATATATATAATATATAAATGTATTTAAATTAAAAGGTACGAAACGACGCAGTGGGATTAATTGAACTCTTTAGTCAAAGTGATAGCCAGAAGCCCTAAACACAATGATCGCTCTGTTTCACGAGATAAAGGATCCCTGTTCCAAGAACTCCCGCGGGTGTGATACGAACCAGTCCTTCACTGTGTGCTTCAGTTCCGCGGTCCGAGTTAAAGCGCCTCCCTTTGACATGCTTTAAGCGGATCGGCCGCTTTGCACATCTTCCGCAGTCAGAAATCTGATAACACTTCGCTGTTCCTCAATCGTTGAGTTTGCACGCACTGCCGCGTCAATTGGATGAGACACACAACTGCCTGCTTCTCTCCTCCGTCATGCGCACAGCCACGCTGCATACTCTAGTCGCGTATCTAGATGTCTCACTACATTGTACCAAATCGGCAAATTCAAATTTCAACTGGTTTCATTCTTACGGCTTTTTGTACCTTTCATTTGAATATATATATATATATATATATATATATATATATACAGTGCTTCGTACACGGGCTTTCAACCTTACGAACTACACGATTACAATGTTGTAATACACAGAAGATACTGTAAATAAAACTCACTTAAAATATATATATGCATATATATATATATATATATATATATAATCTCAGCTTTTCGAGGCATAAATTATCTTGCCTCGTTGGCAAATCGATACTCCGACTTCCAATACGGTTTACCGCGGCGTCCACTTAAACGTCTGATCTTTTTATTATGGATTGTATGCGGCGATCTCCTTATTCATACGTGTCCTTTATTCCTGGTTTGCACAAGAAATTTTAATCGCTTCTCTAGTGGTCTGTTTCATCTGGTACTCAGGTTTACCACTTGCGTCGTTCACTTATCACTTATAGCAATGTTTATCGTGGCGTTTCGCATTTGGCTGCGGTCGACTTAAGTTCTACATCTATCCATCCTTTCATCAATTCATTTAGATACGTTGCCATCCAAAGTCATCATATAAATTACGCCGAGTCCCATCCAAGCGACGCGTAGTAGAAATATCTCTAGTCGCTGCTCATCAATAAATGGTGGCGATTGTGGATGAACGAATATGAGCGAATACATGATGAGTGAAAGCGGCCAGCTGACCGCTGACTTCCCGCTCACCAATGGAAGGCTTCTCAGAGCCAGAAACTTGCACGGGCTGAAGGGAGTCTAAACGCCCCCTCTCTCTTTCTCTTGAATTCTGATGAGCTGCTTCAGAGATGTTGGGTAAATTGGGCTACATGTATATGACGCACGCATTGCGGAGCGGCTGCAGAAACCTATTATCATCTGATATTTACTTTTACAAACATACTTTCACCGCCCGTAACCAAATAATAATAATAATAATAACAGAGCTGTTAGATAGCCTCCAATCCCCAGTGGAAAAATCTGTCTTTCTGGCAGCACAAGACACATTTAGTGGAGGCTTTCCACGTGTCTCCCTTCTCCGCAGCTGGGGTACCATGCTGGACAACACCTCATTCCGCATGGTAACGGCTCTTCGAATAGGTGCCCCCGATTTGCAATCCCTATAGTTGCAACGTATGTGGTGCCACAGTAACTAAAGATGGACTTCACCCTTTTAGCTGCATCAAAAGCCTAGACACGGAGACATCAAGACAATTATAATAAGAGCCTTACGCAGGGCGAGCATACCAAGCATGCTCGAGCCCAGATTAGGACTTGATGACGACAAAAGACCTGACGGTTGTAACAATACCGCTATGGGCTAACGGCGAATGTTTAGTATGGGATGCTACAGTGTCCTGCACAATGGCTCCCTCCTACATACGCCATAGTTCACGCGTCAAAAATGGGAAAAACGCAAGCACCAAGAGCTGGAGACGGGCTACATCGTAGTGCCAAACAATGGGTCCGGTAAGCAAGGCAACCAACAGATTCATCAGTAAGCTGGGTAGACGGATTACAGATCTCACTAGCAATCGGCGCTAAGGTGAGTTTTTACGGCAACTGCTGTCGCTTGCAGTGTGCACGTTCTCATCTCACAATTGTAAAGTTTAAACAATGATTAATAATAATACTAATATTAATAATAATAACATTTAGTCGAAAATACATTCACACTCATGAATTGCGACAAAATTCACACTTGTCGACTCTGACAAATGTCTTCTCTCGTTAATGCTTGTGACGAGCCTACAGTCTCGTTAGCTCAATATGCAGTGCCCTATTAACCAGTGCTAAGATAAGGAAACAGTTATCTCTATCTTTCTCTTTACGAAATGCATGCTCATAGTCTGCAGGTAATTGACTTTGAATTATAAATTAGCTGTCACATCTAATTAAACGAATAACTTCATACCATGTGCAGACGCTATCTGACGCTTCTGTCCAGAATGATAAACTATAAACAATAGTGAATTATATTACTCAAAGAGATCAGACCACCATTAAACAGCAGGCCATACAAATCGACCAACTAAAATAATGCGCAATGCTGCAGTATGTAGAATATAAAAAGAAACGTAATGGCACGTATACCTGACTAACAACCTCGAACCTAACGGCTTTATGCTACACGCGCGATGATTAGACTGTGTTTGAAGCAGGCAGTGGAGTGCGCTGGCCGTGAAAATTCCTGCCGTGAGTATATTTTATTACGCTTATTTGTTTTTTTGTGAATGGATAGTCATATAATCGTAGAGTATCTATCAATCAATAAGTAAGATATTTATTCTATATATAAAATTGTCTAGGCTACGTCAAGCCATGTCCGGACAGCCCGAACATTGCCTGGTTACGTTGGAACAATGGAGTATCGTAAAACAGCACCTACATCCATGAGAACAAGCATAAGTCTGCAAGAAAAGCTACAGCGGCTGTTTCTACTATCAGATGTCATCAACGACGTGATTTCCTTATCAGATCCACAGCCGCAATACGTATGATGCATAATCTAAATATATACGCCAGCAAACACTGCCATATGCTCTTTCTGTGCGCTCTTCCATGTGTGATATGATACAATATCATGTGTATTTCTATTCATATCTGTAGTTTGAATGTGTTTATTAGAAATGTTATTGTGTCTTAAATTTTCTCGAATAGACCTACTTACATATCTTAGAGAACAAAGCTTAGAATATCTTGAGTACCACGAGTTTATGCATAGGAAGAAGTTCTAAGCCAGTGGCATCTCCTGGTTTACGAGACATTACAGCACACTAGATGATGACGTCGTATAAGTGAAGATATCTGCTGTCTACTGCACGCCATATGAGCAAATTTCTTATATGTGAAAAGTCTATCCTTCACATTTATTTACAGAGAAATAAGTCGGAGGAGGCTGGTCGCCGCTTGTTGTGTGATTCTCTGGCTATGCGCCAGGCAGACATATTGACAATGATTTAAGTTTTTGCCATACATTTTGTTAAATGCTTTATTTGGATACTACAGTTAGCTTGCAGAAATTCTAGATATGCGCATTCTGACGGCAAACATAAGTGCAAATTGTCACTAAATATCCCGTAACAATAAATACGACGAACAAGTGTTAATTAGCGTTTCGAATAAAGGCATTGAGGCTTTGAGTAATGAAGCAGTTGCTTATTTCTGTGGTTGGATTCTAGTATCCAATTTAATAACAAACAGCTAAGTATTCCACGAGGGAGGGTTCTGACTAAGGCCTAAATTGTAGGCAATCAACTTGCCAATAAGTTGCTGCAGGGGGTAAACCCTGACCTAAAACCCGGCCCTTTGCATTCGCCAAGTTTCAGTTGAACCTTGATAAAGGCGAAAATCCCAGCAAAGTTCCCTCAGCAAAATAGTTCTTCAGATATTTCCCGTGAGGAGAAAACCAATGTCAAATTCTAAGTCCTTACCAAATGGTTTAATCAAACCACTAATCAAATGTGTCTCAAAGCATCGTGTGCATTAAAATCGATTAGTGTCCACTAAATAATGATATTGTATCGAGGACGTTACGCTGAGTTAATTGCAGATGTCGAGCTCAATTGGAATCTACAAGCGAGGAGGCAAGAAGGATTCGAATGGAGGAGACCATACGGATGTAGTGTGGCGCAACTTTCCACCCACAAGACCGTCCAGCAACAGATTCACTGCGCACTACATTGTCTACGTAATATGGCGCAAATCAAACCGATCATAACCGCTCGTCCATGTCTCCAGCAGCCACCACTTTCCGCGTCAAAACCACAACGTTCTCAACCGAAGTCGAAACGATTACCACCAATGTCGACATGTCTCCGACCGACCAATCAGGGAGAAAAGAACCGGAGGATGCGTCGTTACAATATTAGGTTGAGAGGTTGAGGTCCTTGTCTTTTTGGTACCCACTTGTTTCGGAGGCTTGCAACGCAGCGTTAGCATGGGAAAGAGTGATACGTTTATAATCGAGCGGCCATATCTGCAACAGCCGCTTGGGGTCAAACGCTGTGTTGCTGTCTGATAAGGCGGCCAAATAGCGAATGTACAGGTGCAAAGTGTTCGAAGTGTTTAGCTGTACGAGTTCCGAAAGTATTTTAACGCTGGTGTAGCTTGTCGAAGCATGTGTACCGCTTTTCACCGGGGACGACTCAATTAACAAACGAACTTACCTTGAAAATGATTTGCCAAGATCCGTGGTGAAGAGTTTAGTTTGGACGAAGAATCAAGCAATTTTAGGACGCTAAAGAACTTGGAATAACTTGAAAGTTTTTTCTTTGCAAGTTAATTCCTCACAAACTAAGTTACGCCAGCAAGTTAGAGTGCAGGCGTGTCTGCGCGGTTCTCTCCTCAATCGTCATCGCCAAGCTCTGATCTATTGGTAACCGGAGATAAAGTAGGTCTTCTACGATAATGTACGCTGGAAAAGATTCTGGTTCGAGAGTGCCCATAGCCAACCCAAGAAAAACGCCAACTCAAATAAGGTTATGTTTCGTTGTTGGTGGAATATCAGCAGCATCTTTTACTTTGAATTTCCGAGGAACGGAACCGGACTATCAAAACGGACCTCTACTGTCAATGACATCAAAGAGTTCAGGAAAAATTGACCCAAACGCATCCACAACTCCTGAATAGAAAAGCGGGTCATCTTTCGCCAAGACAACGCCCGACCCCATGTGAGTAACGTCTTAAAAAAGATTTCTTTCTGAGCACTTTTTATGCCCTCCGGATCTTGCACTTTCAGACGCATTTTGTTCAGTCTTTCAAAAGCGTTTTGACTGAAAAAAAAAACAAATATTTCAGGGACGTGTCCAAAATGATTTATCTTCCAAAATTTGTTCGTCTCCATGAAACAAGACTTTTACAAAAGAGGGATCAAAAAGCTGGTCACACGTTGTCACAATGTCATTTAAAGAGGGGAATCTATATCGATGATTAAATAAACCCAACCCGCATGTTCTTGCAAATTTGTGTTTTCGTTTTAGGCAAAAACGGCAAAAACTGTATCAATCCAATGACAATAATATTTTCGAATGATAAACATAAGTAACAATATTAATGGAAAGCGAATTGGTTAGCATGCTTTTTTCTATTAGTAGAGTATGAACATAATTATATTCCTCAATTATTTCAACCCAATAAATTCAGTAACTTTCAAAATATCTTTCTGCTTTTCAAGCCATACTTTGGTATATATATATATATATATTGTCAGATATTCTTTAAAAGTGCAAATATTATAAGCGTGTTCGACCTACACTGCGGTAGCGGTAGCTACAACTCGTACTCTCTCAGAAGCTTCTCTCACTGACGTCATGCTCTGTGAGGAGCGGGAGGCAGAGATTCAAACATGCTGCTCCCGCTGCCGGCCGTCTGCTATGAATGTACGATATATGCAATAAACGGACTACTAGCCGTTGTACTTAACCGCCAAGAACGACTTGTTTACTCCCGTAAATAGCATATAGAAATCCACTAATTCGCTTAACCAAAGGCTCCCTCGAAACTCTACATATATATATATATATATATATATTATCAGGGAGATCATCACGAAACAACTAGACAAATACTTAAAAGTGACGGTCGCTGTCTCACCTCTCATATAAATATATGTGTGAGAGAGTGATCGTCACTTTTAAGTAATGATTTTGTCGTTTCGGGGTGAGCTAAATGTTGGTGATAAGCTTAGTCGATATCCTGCATGTCTGGTGTGCGTCAAGGGGGTGTGATTCCCCCCTTCTGCCACCTAACGTCGAACATATTGAATATGCAGATGACTTAAAACTGCATCACCCAGTTTGCTTAAGTGACTCTGAGGCTATTCTGCAGTCTGCTGTCGATGGCATTGCTCGATAGTTTTCTGAAAATAACATACATCTTTCACCCTCCAAATGCGTGGTACTGAAACATACAGCCCTGCGAAGCGACTTCGGCTACAAAATTAACAACTGCATTTTACTTACTCGTTTATACACGTAACTTAAGCGTATACGTTACACTTGATCTTGATTTCAGCCTTCACATTACCATGGTTGTGGAAGCATCCTTGCGCCTTGTTAATGCCATCTTCCGCTGCTTTATTCTAAAGACTCCTCATGTGTACATTAGTCTTTATAAATCTTTTGTTCCTCCCAAACTTGTATATTGCTCTTCTATCTGGTAGCCCCTATCTGATCAAGTATAGGACGTTAGTGGAAGGGTTTCAAGACACGTTCTTGACGCGCCTGTAGCTCAGGTGCCCTCTAAGAGAGTCAACTGATGTTGCTTGTAGTATATACTTACTTTTCAAGGGCAAGTTAACATATGTGCTCTACGACAACTAACAAAATATGAATCGCTAGGACTTTTGAATGTACGCTTTAATAACCTAAAGAGCCAGCGACCTCTCACTTTAAAAGTCCTGCGCCATTATGAGTACGTAAACGGATTGTTTGCTTGGCGGATGGCCAAATGGGCGCATGCAAATTCAAATAGTACCCGCCGATCTGGCGATAAGTTAGGTTCTTCTTGTAGGAGTACGCGTACTGGAAACAATACGTATATAACTGTGATAAGTTGTAGCACACACCCTTTTTATGTCAACATAAAGGCGATTTTCGTTTTTTAAGTTCTGCGCTAAATACCAAATGTCCGCTATTATGATGTTTCTGCCTTCCAAGCTATACTTTGGTATATATATATATATATATATATATATATAGGACAAAAGGCATCCACAACTTAAATCAACTTTGTTAGGTACATTGTAAAACTTGTGTTAGTGTACACATGCCTGTTCCGTATCTACATCGAAGACAATCTCCTTTCCGATGTACTCATGATAAAATAATACGCTATTGGGCCCCCTCCATTAGAGCGAGACTCCCTAACGACGTCACTTCTGGGCATGACGCTGCGTGGTACCTGGCGCAAAAATTTCCGCACCTACTGCAAATACAGGTATCAGACGGGACATTAAAACTAATGTTCTGCATTGAAGAATGAATGCATTGCATAGAATGTGGTGATACCCATGAACCGCAAACGTTTTGTGCTGAGCGGTGCAGAAATGCTGGCTTTATACGATCGAGCACCTTAAGCTGCGACGCCGAAAGGTACACCCAGATTACTTGAATTCCGTATGCAGCAACAGGTTTTTTAATGATTCTCAATGGACAAAACCAAAAAAACTTTTTTGTAGCCCTATAGATCATTGGACTCGGGATGGCAAGTCATTCAGTAGCAGGGAGAACAGCAGAGGACTCAGATTATCGCCCTGTGCGACATCGGTCGTTTGGGCAAACGGGTGGGAGCTGGGACACCCCGTCATGGATACTCACTGAGTTTTCCTGAAGCATAGCCTTGATTAACCGAAGCATGTTAAGCGGAACTCCGCACTCAGCGAGCTTTACCAGGATCTTGTCTCTAGGCGCTGTGTCGAACGCAGATTTGAAATCGACGTATACTGCGTAGAGTGCATGTTTCGGTCTGCTAAGGGCGCTGCGCACTTCGCTTAGTAATAGGTTGCATGCCGTGATCGTTGAACGCCCCGTGCAAAAACGGTGCTGTTCGTCCGGTACGCAGCCGCAGGACTCCAAGAAGGTGCTGAGCCGTCGAGTGATAACGAGTGCCTGGAGTTTATAAAAACCGTGATGTTCGTCCGGTATGCAGCCGCAGGACTCCAAGAAGGTGCTGAGCCGTCGAGTGATAAGGAGTGCCAGGAGTTTATAACAGCAACTTTTCTTCGCAATCGCCCTCCAGGATGACGGCACCTGCGGATCACCTTTTCCCTTTGGTATAATGATAAGCCGTGCATCACTCCAAGTTCGTGGTAGACGTCCCTGACGGAGGCAAGCATTGAATACACTTGTCCAACAAGGAGCCATGCCAGCCGCCGTCTTCAGATGTTCGTTGCGAACTCGGTCCAAGCCAGCTGCTTTGTTTGGCTGGAGCCGTTCCATGGAGCGTAGCACTTCCACTACGGAGAACTCTGCTGCTAGATCATCGCGCATAAACGATGTCAGTTCGTCCCATGCGCTATCGAACAATGGAACTTTGCTGGGAATGGTATTTGTACTTGCATACATTTCTCTAAAGTGCTCTATCAAGACAGCGGAGTTTATGGGACATGAAGACGATTTCACCCGTTTAATCCACCTGTGGGACTCTTTAATTGCATGTTTCAGAAGCTTAAAATACCAACTTATATGTTCTAAAGTGGTGGAAATGTTACAAACCGCGTACGACGATTAAGCAGTGTCTCGCAGCACTCTGTATACGTGGTACCTTTGATTTTGCGATGAACGTGAAGTGGGCGAAGATGACCCACGTTCGGGAAGACCTTCGACGTCAATAACAGAAATCGCCATTTTCTACTCGGCAATCGCCGAAATACTAACCGACAAATAACTGAGAAATTGGAGGTATATTGTGGATACGTTGTAACAGTGTTGAACTATGATTTATGCGCCCGAAGACTAGCAGCGAACTTCGTTACAAAAATGTTGAATTTCCAACAAATTAGCGCCCGTGGGGAAATGTTCGAATTGGACCTTCAGGCGGTAGCAGAAGGCCCTGGATTGCCTCAGAGAGTGATTACAGGAGACGAGTCTTGGGTACGGTATCTTGAGATACCAAAGCCCAATTCTCTCAGTGATGCTTCCAAGAAAAGAGCCAATAAAAAAATCCGATAGAGCGGATCCAACATTAAGATACTTTGGACTGTTTTTTTTTTGTGGTGGAAATGTTACTAACTGTTTATGATAATCAAGGTGGTGCGTTTTAGTACGCCTTGCTATTGTATTGGCAGTCTTGGTTCGCCCTGCAAAACAATTGAGCATAAGTATCGCAACCAAAAGGTGGTGCATAAGACTTCTTATTAAATTATAATTAAAACATTTTTAATCACACTTAGAAGATTTTAACGTATTTTGTTTGCATTCCGCCTGTCCCACTCCACCGTTGTAGTTCCTTGTTTTGCTTGCGACAAATAGGTCGGTTGGCAGTGGTGCATAGGCTGAAAAGGCTGTCGGTTGAGGAAAACACTTGCATTTTACGCCAGCTTTTTGTTTCACAAAACTTTTATTTCAAACAATGAATGCAGTTTCTTCAACTTTTGTGAATCGCTATTTACACATGTATATATAGAAGCAAACTTAGTCATAATTAGTCAGTGGGGTGGAGGGAGGGATAAGTGGCGTCATATCTGTGTAACGTGGTATTGAAATGTATGCACACCTATATACGAAACAAACGACATCCCGTTGCTTGCCTTCACATTTGGATTTTACCGTTGTTAGATGAGCTAGACACTTGTTGGCGTTGCAGGGTCTTGTGATCGACGGGATTCAATTGGGCTGGGATACGTACAGCTTAAGATCCTGATATTTCCACCTAGGTCGCCGTCATACGCATGACGTGCTCGTAGCCAGCCCGAATGATGTACTGGAATGACTCGTTGTCACGAATGTCGTCAAGAAGCTCACTTTGAAGTAGGTCGTCAACTGATGGCATAAATTCATTGAGGTTGTAGTTTTGTAGAAATGCCAACTCCACGACCTGGAAAAATAGAAGATCACTACACGACGCCCCAAACAAAGATAACGATTAAATTAGAAGGCACATCTCAGAGAGAGAGAGAGAGCGCGAGAAGCGAAGGACACCCAAAGCATTATGTCTATTGTAATATTAACTATTATTTCCTAAAGATGATACACGTAAATCCAGCGAAAAGGGAACGTGCTTCCACTCCCCTACAAGCTTAGGGGCATTACGTTAACATAAGCTATGCGTCCCTGCTTAAGCAGCCTAAACGGAGTACTGAGGTTATAACGGTCATCTGTCTTCGACGACACGTCATCTAGGATTATCGACAGGCATACCTTTCGATAGCCGTTTTAATTCTTATAATCATAGATTAAATTCGAGTGAACTAACCGCATGATGTCGGTGATATAGGCTCCGTCGTTACATTCCCAGCGATCCTGAATAATAGTACGCGCCCAGATATCGCGCCGCATTGTAGCCTGCTCTTCCGGCGGTACAAATGTAACAAGATCCAAGGCTGGGCGAAAAATAAACACGTCTGACTTAGTACGTCACGAACAACATAAGCAGTGCATGATGAGGCTACGCGCGTGTTTATACATTTCATCACAGCTCAAGAAACGTATGTCGCACACTAGCATAGGTCAATTTCAACTACTTTCCACTAGAATAGGTCGACCGCTATCGACGACGAAAACCGCAATACAACGCAGAAAACATAGAAGTGGAATTAATCTGTTCCATATATATATATATATATATATATATATATATATATATATATATATATATATATATATATATATATAAATATATATATATATACCCGGGCGGAGTGCTTTTATACATAATATATGCACCCCGCTCGGGATTGGTCAGACCTATGTTGGTCGCACTCAATGTTGGCCATCTCAGAGCTCAATGTGTCCCTATCGTTGTAGACCCTTACCGAGCTTGTAATCCTGTTCGCGTTGCGAATTCGATTCCGTGATAAGTTTGATCATCTCGACTGGGCTGAGTACTGGACAGGTTGCCACCGTGTAGCCGTTCTTGGCGAGAATCTGCTGTGAGAGGTTCTCCTGGATGGCGACCTGGTCGGCCATGGAGTTAATTTCCTCCAGGTCGTCTTCGGCGGCTTCAGGATTATCGCAGGCCAAAGCTGACAGCTTGGCCAGGCTTACCTAATGCGCGGCACGAGAAAAACGAAGCGTTTCAGTCTTACCGTACGCCCGATTAACATAAACCAGTCGGTACTTAATCTGCTCTTTTCTATTAATTGGGTAAAAATATTAAGTGGTCGCATGCAATATGTAAATAATCTTGCAAATACTTAAAGGTCGAATTTCGGCATACCTGTAACTTTTTCCGCTTCAGCAGGTTTTGCTCGTTTCGGGCCAGTTGTTTTAGTGCCTGTGCAGCCCGAAGAAAATCTCCGCTTTTGATGCAGTGCAGCCAGTAGAGAGAGCCGTGCGACTGAAGAAAACGACCCAGCACCCCGTTGAAAGCGCTGGGCTGCGACAGAAGTCGGTCGCGCTTACCCGTATCCAAGTAATACTGCGTGCGACGCGTCAAGCGAGATGATATTAAAAACAACAAAAACAAAGTTATTCGACCAGTTCATCACAGTGACATTTGTATCATGTACAGCAAATAGGTGTGGAAAATGGAGATAAACATAATGGACCACAGAAGAACCAAACGCTTTGTCTGTCAACAAAGACTATTTTTCTAAGCCTAGTCTGCTCCTGTTTGATCGCAGCAAGTATTCTAGTTGGACTAGGCATCTACGGCGCACCGAAACCATCGCTGGCTGGTTACATGTTAAACGTTTAGCAAACCATCACAATTTTTTTTCAAATCGATCACGGAATCACCCCAATTTTTGTGACCCCGAAGCGTGGAACGATCAAGCACAGAGCCCAAACGCGACATCAATATGCGTCATCTATTTTCGAATGCACTACATATACACACCTAAAAAATTATCTCCTTAAAAATGTTTTTAATTATAGACATCTACACTCCTGACATGCTCGAACACAAGACATCCCTACATGGAGGATCAAACTTGCGGTCGAGCACATCAAGAGCCAGGGAAGTATTAAACACATTTTGCCTACCCAGACCATCACGCAAAAATCAGAGAAATCCACTGACAACGCAAAACGAGACTGCCAGAAGAAGACGCACCTGAAAGACGTATTCATAGAACTTCTCCTTGCTGAACGTGTCCATGTAGTGATTCAATTTGCTAATGTGGCCCGTCTCCTCGCAAATGCGCACTAGTAGAGGAAATTCGAAGAACTCCTCCGCCAAACTAGTCGCGACGTCCAGTTGCCTGCACATAATCAAACACACGCGCAAATAACATAACGGATAGAGCCGTTTTTACAGTACACATCGAGTCTAGTAAAAATCTTGCACCGCGCTTAACGCTGGGACACTTTGCCTAAATAAATGTACATACCCCTCACGATATTGGAGCGTATTTATAGGCATCCATATTGCATTTCTCAACAGAAAAGGCTTTTTATTATTATTCTTATTACGCCCGTTAGCTGGTCGCTGATGAGTGTTTATATAAACAAATGTATTTTTCTTTTTAAGTAATGTGTAGTGAAAATATTTGTGACACAAGCGTAATTTGCTTTCCGTCGACGTCAAGTATATGTGTGGTGTCGTAGGTGACTCACTTGCACTTGTAGAAGAGTCCGATCAGCTTCTGTCGATCAGCTGACATCTTCTGGCGCGCAACTTCTACAATACTTTTAGGAGCTGACACCTCCAACGACTTCACGTATAACACGTAATCCCCCAGGACCGACTAATCATCGTCGTACATAAAGGCACACAAACACACAAACATACACACGTATATATATATATATATATATATATATATAAATTAAAAAAAAAATCGAATATTTGACTACATGTGTGGAAGACGCGACACTATTAGACCCACTCTCCTTTGCCATCGGTGCATCTTTTCTGCGGTCCAAATTGCTTGGAAAATATTCTCTTGATAATACAAAAGTAGTCCGCATCCTCTTTTTTGAGTATCCGGTCAGATAGACAGCTAATTTCCTTCGCATCATCTGTATCGATAGCCAACGCCAAAGCGTTTTTATATCATGTTTCTATAGCAAACTAGTTTATATATTTAGAACAGCGTATCGCAAACGTAGTACCCATTCTTTCTTAAGTTATACGCATATATCTATCTCAAGCTCGTACTGTGTTCAAGAAAGTAATTTAGCACTCTTTTTTAAACTAAAGTAAATGAAACATTAGTAGCAGGGCATTCGCGCACATCCCTGCCCCAGGGAGCCCCAAGGCTTCATGCGATCTGACGGACGTAGACCCAACAAGTTAGCGCTGATACTCTAATCAAAAGAAAAAAACCCTTGTGTTACACAGTACGGCTATGGACACTCTAGCACCCTCCAATGTCCACACCGGCCCCACTAAAGTAGGATACGTCGTAACTAAGACGCCACAGGATCAGAGGGAGTCCTAATATTGGAGCTTCGAGGACCGATTAATGGATAGAAAAACAGACATTCGGAGTGTGGGTAGGAGTCATCGGCGTACTGGGTCTGCTCCAGAAAGGAATCAGTAAGCGACTACTCGCGGAAGAGCCATGCAACCGTCTGGGCGCCTGGCTGGATTCACTACGAGGACATCAATAAATAGGCATCACTTCGAAAATTACATCAAATCGTCGAAAGAGACACGAAAACACTAGATTATTTGCACAAATGTATTTCACTGCCTGCCATGCATTACGAAGTTCAATTTTTGATTGATTGGTTAGGACGATTAAGTATGAGTCTTTTTGGAAAGCAGGCACAAAAATATTCTTGCAAATACGGTGCTACGTGTTTCTACAAAGCTGTGTTGGGTGTTTATTGGGATATCAGGATGATTGACAGGGACACGGAAACGAATTGACGATTCACTAGATTTTTTTACGAGTTTTGCACCCCTACGTTACTACCATTTCCTCAACTAAAAAATGCAAATATTTTTTGGAAGTGCACAATGAGGTGCAACATTGTTTCTCACTAGAAAAAAACAAACCCCTACAAAAATATCAAACAGCTAATTGACCGGTCGACAGGAAAACGTCGAAGAAAGGATATAATATTTCTTTAATATCAAAATAGGCCCTAGCATCCTGGCAAACTTTTATTTTCGTTGAATATAAAAACGGCCAAAATATTTGCACATACATATCTTCTGTAAGTCAAACGATATGTACGTACCCTAGTAAGATCGGACATCTGGTTAATCAGTTGAGCCTTAATCTCGGGGCTTATAAAGCTGAAGGACAGAGCGTGTTCCTCAGATAGCTCGCATTGTCTTATAAGAGTACTTCGTAGGCGGCGTGAGGTCCATGGCACATATTGGGCAGTCTCGAGTACGCCCGGCTCGTCCCGCAGAAAGCGTTCGCGGAGCTATAAAAAGGAAGAAAAGAAAATTCCCGTAAGCGGTAGTTCAAGTCGAGTACGCTCCAGCACATCGAACAAATGTGTGCAGGATTTTTCGCGTAGAAATGATGATTAACTAGTCAGCACTATAGTATACCTATACATATACACATAATCAGTAACCCGAAGCCTTGCACATAAGCCTTATTGTGGCTCCCATTTTTTCTGCTCGGGCGGTGTAAGACAAACGGAATTGCTGTTACATGGCTGAAAACTCTCATGCCAAATATTCGCATAAAAGAAGTCTTCATATAGTAGAAGCGATTGCTACTACTTAAGCACGGATTTGCCCTCAGGCCCTTACCGCGTTGATTCCTTTAAGGGCACCAACAAATAGTGTATTGGCATTCACAATATGATCCAATAGCTGCTCATCTTCTGCCTCGATTAACTCCTTGAGGTAACTGGAAAAGTCAAGGGGTACGTGTTAGAGAAAGCCTGGTAAGCTCACCACGATGCAGCGCAGTAATCAATTTATGTAAACATTATGAGATTATTAAGGTGCTAATAAGTATGAAGGCGTTACCAAAATACCGAAAAGGTTCTTTTAAGAGACACCCAGGAAGCTCGAAAACAGGAATTATCTTCAATGCCGTGCTTTACCTTAAGCAGCGCTATATATGATCTTAGTGCTAAGCATGTCCATCTATAAGTCCAGTCCTTCAGCGGAAGGTACCTTATATAACTCCATGGATTAACACAAACGTGTGGCTCTAACAAAATCGAAGATGAAACGTGCTTCTCCCTCCATACTCTATCTTCGGCTACTTGACCGACGGCAACTATAACGTATAAACTCTATTGAAGTTGTAACGCCATCCCTCTTTAAATCAACCAAAGGCTAACACGATCCTTTCTACAAAATATTTAGTGCATCCTTAGACAGCACGCACATACGCCTGCGCAGCTATACACACCTCTGCATCTCAGGTAAGACGCCGTCGATGGATGATACCCCGACGAACACAACGTCTCGCGCAGAAAGACTCTTCGAGGGTGGTTCTTCATTACGAGATGCCATCACTCGTTTCATAGTTGTGTCCAACAGACGCTGCGACGACCGGGTACACTAAAGAGAAGGCAAATTATTCATGAACAATAAATCGTACGGTCGTATATTGGACAAAATTCAGTGAACATAAACAATGATTTGCATTAGGTATTTATTTATATATGAATAAAAACATATTATCAATTCACCATATAATAAATACATAAATCCAAGTTTTCTGTTACTATATCTTCTTTTTTTACCACAATCGCCGTCACAAGAAATTTGGAAGTATTTAAATATTATAAAAAAAACGTATACATGAAGGCGTTGCGTCAGATCAAGGAGTAAACGTATTCGCATTCCTTGAAGCCGGAATCGAAATAAGCTTCGTAGTCGGTGGAACTAGGTTGAACTCGAACAAGCTCGTATCCCAGGTATTGTTCTCGTGCATTATTGAGCGGAAATAGTACAACCAACATTCGCTTAGACAGAATTCGAAAACTGTCCAAACAGTTCAAGTGTCGCAACTACGATGGCAGCGCAGAAGTCAGTGCAGTCCGCGTGTTTGCGTTAGGCTTGTCATGAATTGCAGCTTGTTGTCTCTACAGAGATGAGTACATGCCGATTTGAAACAGCTTGAATCCCAGGCTATGCGAGTTTCCCATAGGTAAGAGGTTAACTCGTCATTCGTTGGTTGATTCGGCCCACTGGGGGTCTATCTGACTGTCATATGTATTTTCGTTCACGTGTTTCATTTAATTGGTCTTTGAGGTAGAACCTAATGCACGCAAAACAACGGCGGCATAGAGGTAGGGGAGCAGCCAAACAGAGCTCCGAAAAGCCCCAGCAAAGGCAAGGGTCCAGAAAAGTATGATATCAAGCATTAAAACCTGTAGGCCTATGTATCTAGCGTGACAACGTTAACAATGTGCAACGATCTAGTGAAGAATCAGTGGAGTGATCGTTCCCTTCGCAGGGTTCTGAATATATATATATATATTCAGAGCATTCGTCTCACCTCATAAGTAGCATTGAGGCCAGTTGCCATGGCAAGCATCTCGCGGTGCTCGTGTAGAGCCAGCCTAGTCGGAAGATCCACGCCGTCGACAGTCACCATACCGGAAAGTTTTTTCCACACGCCATTCACCTATGCACAGGAGATTAGCAGCCAAACATACAGCAAATTTAGACCCTAAAAGATAAGCGATTCAACACATGCCTGAGCATTGCTAATGCGTATATACAAATATTATCCGACAAACTTCGAGAACGTAGGGCTCATGAAGGACAGAGTCGTTTGAAGCATATAAAAGGAAGGGGAAAATAAAGCTAGTAAAGGTAAATCCGGGTGTACTGGTGTATGTCGTTCGTCGCCGTGGCCCGGTTTCCGTCGCTCTTGGAACGTGGTCCTGGTAGGTACGCTGTGTGTGACCTTGGCTTCGTGCGTGCGGAAGAGGATGTAGGCAAAGTTTAGTTCTTCTTCGCGTGAAATTAGTGGGTCGTTTGCTTCCTTGCAGGTGGCACTGAATTGAGGGATATGACGACGCTTAGTCGCTCCTTGTATATAGAAGCATATACAATTGTATCCGTTAGACACTACGGCATTTTACCTAAGCGTACCTTTAGAAACTGAATGAGAAGGTCAAAGGCGTTGGCCTTGTCCGCGAGTTGATTTTCAATGAGTGCTGATTTGCCTCTGCCTCCCTTGCGACCCCAGCGAGGGTCGCCGGCTGGGGGGTCATCCAGAAGAGATCGCGAAAGATCAAACACGATCTCGTCCATGCCTTCGATCTGATCATTTTCCACAAGCGTAGGGAATACCTGAAAAACAAATACACCATAATAACAAGACATACTGGCAACTCGGTCCGACTAACTGTCATAAAAAAACAGCCTACACCACAATCAACCTATTTTTCATTTACTTAACAATGACCTCTGGATTCACGAAAGAGTGTCACGAAGCGGACTGGAAACGCTTGCAAACTGTACGAAGGATGACCTATTAAATCATGCTCACTAAAAGACAGCTCGCTCGAGGTTAAATATATATATATATATAAACACGGAACATCAAAACGGCACTGACATGCAATATCAGAAGAGCTAGAATACATTATCTTATATATCTGTGCCTCGTAATACCTTGTCGAGAAGAGCCTGACTCTGTGTGAGTTCACCTCGGCTATGGTGGACGAGTGCACGCCGTAGGAGACCTTCGGCGCTGTCTACGTCACAGTTAAGTTCCGCAGGGTCAAGGAACAGCTCCGCTATCCGGACGTTCTCCTCAGGAACAAACAGCCGTACCGCTTGCCTACAGCAAATGCGAATTCGTTAAGAGCTCACATTTCAACAATAACAACTCACCTCGATAGCCGCCTACAATTGTCGAATTATAAATAGCCACAACCAAAAAAAGAAACGATACTGACGAATAACTAATAGTCGACAATTTAACTATTACCACTCTAGCGTATACGCATACAATAGTTATTTTCGGTAGCCGCAATGCCGTGTAGTTGTTGGCGCCGTATAGACCAGATACGGGGAAAAAAAACGTTTAAATAAGCAAGATATCATGTCGGCTATAAAAAAAAAGTCATTATACAGCATCATGCAATTCGATCACTACGGCCCACTAACATAACTACTATATCCGCGCATAGCTTAAAAAGAAGCCAAACACGTCACAAATATTATACAGACTCGTTAGATAAACTCGCAGAACTGTCGATTTCAATAGTCGCACGACTTTTCCCGTCCGCATTTAAATTGACGAGACGTATCGGCGAGTACACTAACCTTCCGGTTGTTTTGAGCAGCACGAGGTGATTATTAAGAGTGAGTAGGAGGGGTTGACCGTCTCGTGCGCCACAGCCAAGAATGGCGTCGTTCGGGGGCAGTCGAACGGTGTCCTGTTCGCCGTCTCCGAGATCAACACAGATAACTTTCGTACGAGTGTAGACAAATACCTGTCAGAAGACAAATAAAGCACATAGGGAAAAGCAAACCATAAATATTTATTCGACATTTATCTGTCTCAATTGACACTGAGCACACCTTCCTCGATATCTACAATTTAATTACTACGAAATACTATGAATTGTTAACAAAGTGTTATATTAAATTTAACAACCACGACAACAATATTATTTCAACACCACGCACATAGGAATAGTGAGAGAGCACAAGACTCAAAAATAGGTTTCTATTGCGTGCGCGTTATATATTACACGACAGTAAACGTGTCCACTGAAGGTGTTCCCTTGAGTCGAAAGCGAGTATTACTTCTTCCCTTGACACCCAGAAGCCTCAAGTAAGGTAGTCCTTGATTAAGCGAAAGGAAATAGCTCATAACATACCTCCCTGGTGTGCGGCAGAAGGCACCGCGCGCTGAGCAATTGGTCGAGTGCCGCTCTTCGGTAGGTCTCCGTCTCGGCGAGCGGTGTAAAGCGTTCCAGCTTCTGGGGACAGTCGGCGTCCAACACCGCGAATGCGTAGTGGAGATTCCATGCCGACGGACCGCTGATACCGGCCATCAACAGTAAGACGCCCTCCTTGCACACCTAACGACAATAACAAGAATAAAACACAGATAACGTCAATAACAATAATAGCAAGGAATGAACACGTAGCAGGAGGTAAATCCGCTGGAGCCGCAAGAAGCGTGCGAACAAGCGGTGGAACAACACCACACGTACGTCAACCTTTGAGGCCATAGAAGCAGTTTGCAGTCTGCACAACTAAGACCAAGAAGCTTCAAGTTCTTATCATAAAGTCCCCCGCCCACTAGGGTAACTACGAGGGTAGTCCTTGACTGAGTGGAAGAAAAATGGAAGATGCCTACTCTTTTACGGGGTAGAGCCCCCGCGTTGTCCGCAATAATTAAAATAGCTCATAGCCATAATAGTAATAAAATCGTCTACATGACCAAAAACAATCTCAGACAACTGACAGACAGTAATATGTTTCTAGCGTTCCATATATCATACGCGCTGCTACTGTTCAAAAACGACAAATTCGTAAACAATCGTAAAAGATAGCCGTAGCATGCAATGTGAATGCCAACAAAATACACGAGCACGATTGAGACATACATACAATTAATCCGCTGCAATCAACACTCAAAAGCGGCAACTACCCTAACCAGAGGTCGAATATGTCAAAATGGATACATCAGATGTACGGTACCTGCGCGTCAATGCACCAGCACTCAATATCGGAGAGCGCTACCGGCTCGTTGTTCCACACTTTCGACCGGAATGCGTCCGCCACGAGCTCGCTTAAGTCGAAATCATATCTACAGACAGTAAACAGAAAACCGACAACAAAATAACAACGATAAAACTGTGAGAACCATGGGAGTGGCAAACGTACTTACTGCTAAATCGACACCACTAATATTGGTATACCAATAAAAGTAATAACTTTATTATTATTATTACTACCATCATTATCATTATAATCATCAGATCGGTTACTACAATCAGTTGTCAAACAACCAGCATTTTGCAGGTCGACAGTGAAAATCATGAATGTCACTAATCTATTATCATAAATATTACGTAACAATAACAACGCCTCCAATAAAAGAACGAGAACATTGTTACCGACTTACAACATTGTTACTCAATCTTCACTTGATAACCGACTTACTCATCAAATTTTGTACCGTATGCTCAGAAACGAAATAGGTGGTACTCCATTCATACACGTGAAGCCTGCTTGAAGTAAGATTTTGGCACAACTGTTGTCCCTATTATAGTATGCCTTTATGCCATAAATCGGCTGTCTTATTCACTCTTCACTCTCTCAGATATTCCTCTTCACTAGGTTTACTCGACAGTATTAAGTTTACCGTAAACCGCCGCGTTATTTTTACAAATTAGTTTCACGAGTGGCCGATGTATAAGAATATTACGAACTGTTAAAGATCGGCTTTGACTGTTACTCGTTTAATCCTCATGAAGTGAAATTGGTACGTGCTCTCAAAAAGGTGTGAAGATCAAAAGACCAAATAAAAGTTTCCCCTTTATTTTGCGTGAAGCAGCTACGCAGTTATGTTCGGGTGCGGCGACCTGCTTTTTCTCGTGCTTCACCGAGTGATTTTTATTGCCAGCGTAATTCCCACTGCGGTCACGATCTCTGATAATGAATTTAGCACCTGTGAAATTGTGATAAAGGGTATTTCACGTGTACATATGCGTCATGGATCCTTGAACAACGAGTGATTTTGGATTCTATTATGTTCGACAGGAGAGTGAGCAACGTAAACGTGGCCGTGCACTAACCTAGGTGTTTCAGCCCCATCCTCCCAGCGCGACCAGCACTGAATCGAATTATCGAATAGTATGAGAACCTCATCCTCATTCGGTCGCACGAGCAAACGACGCGCCACCTGCTGATCATTGGCGTCGCCGGCGACAGGCATCGCCCCAAACAGGAGAGAGGACATACGCTTTCCCAATTCCGACAGAACGCCCTGGTGTACTCGCACCTGCAACAACGGTAAACAACATCCCACAATCCTTAATTATGTCGCCCCCGTAAACCTTCACTCATTCCGAGCAAGATGGCTTAGTGGCAAATGCTTTTGCCTTGCATTCAGGAGGCCTGGATTCAAGACTCAGACCGGCCACTTCTAAATTGGTTTTCATGGTTCCCAATTTAAACAAGGTGAATGCCGAAGTGGACTAATAATCGACCATGATCGAAAAAAAACGGGGAGCACAGATGTCTTAATAAAAAAGGATGGTGCATTACCATCATACCCCCCCCCCCCATTAGGTTTTAAATAAGTATTCATTACAATAAGCAATTTATTGTAATGTAAAAAATAAATATTTTTATGCACAAGATCTTCATGTAGTCTATTACCGACTTAATAGTGATAGTACTGCAACCGTTCAAATAGGTATGTGCATGTACATTATAAATGCGTTAACATCGTATCGGAACTTTTCTCACCCTACTTTTCACTTATTAAGTATACATGAAAAAAATATATATTTATGAATATACATATTTTCCAATTTGTGGAACCTTTCGAGTATCCAGTGTGGCGTTCGTTGAGCCCCCGAGAACGGCAACTTTGATAAGACTGCCAGTTGTGGTCGCCACTACGAATAATTCGTCGCCCAGGTGCACCAGCTGGAAGCATTCCTCCCCGCCAATGTCAACTGAAGTCTCCGCAAACACCGTTTCATGTGAGATGTTCGGCCAGTACCTTGAACACAGAGAGAATACACAAGTACACTCGTTGCGTTATATCGGTCTGTTAGCCAATTGCAAAGCCGTATATTTCATTTATTTGCATACCATGTTTGGCAACATATTGTATAAATACTATCTATGATCCGGCTAACCGCGCCAGTATTGTAAAATTTAAGCATTGCTATTGGCGTGATATCTGTTGCGTTGCTCATTACAATTTCTGCAAATACATATCTCAGTTGAGGCGTGAAAGCCATTGGTTTGACTCTTTGACACATTGCGTGGCGAAATCCATGCACAACATCGTACAATCGTGCAATTATGTATATGTCGATTCGTTTTGGAAACACTATTCGCTTGAGGCCATAGCCTTCGTTAGGAAGCAGCCTTCACCTATAACTGCCATTTTATTCTCGTATTGTTTTAACAATGTTATTGTTATGCATGCGCATATAATGCATTGTATGTATATATAAATATATATATATGGTGTTTCCAAACGGCTTCTTTAATCGATACTAAGAATTGTAGAGATCATTAAAGCAAATATTTTTTTTCAATAAAATATGGTCTCTAAGAACTCTTGTTTCGGAATGAGAGTTAAATTACTACAATTTGTGACACTGGTGTTTTTGCCCGACATAGGAGCATAAAATGTTCTGTTGCGAGACAACCACCTCCTAGACAGAAACTAAACACACCGTCGTGTTCATGAGAAAATTCTGTTTCTTGCGAAGAACATATACGACCGGTTAGATGATGCAACACGGTCGTTTGGAAGAGAAGTCGCACACACATGTATTAGTTTTGAGCGTTGTGAGTGGTTGTAGGGTAATGATTTTGAGCTATTTGGCGTGAAGGCTAATAAAGAACTTCATTTTTGGCGAATTCTCTTCCAAACGACCGTGTCGCACCTTCTGACCGGCCCTATATGTTCTTCGGAAGAAGCAGAAATTTCTTCTCAGAAGAAAATTCCCAGAAGAAAAAAAGAAAAAAATATTTATACGTATATTTATACTACTAACTATTCGGTATTAAAAAATATATATGTATATATATATATATATATATATATATATGCGCGAAGATAATTGCTCACTCCAAAGTGCTAACATAACAAAGTTCCATATATATATATATATATATTATTTAGTAACACTTTCTCAATACACTTTCATAATCTCAATTGCCAACCTGATGACGCCCATCGGACTGACGACAACACAGCACGGCGCCGGCGAGCCCTGGCCGACGTAGCAAAGGTTCGCCTGGTGCAGCAGGATCGAATTGGGCAGCTCGAGCGAGTAGCAGACCTTCGAGGCGCGCTGTTGGCCGTGCTGAAAGACGAGCAGCCGTGAGCGGACGACAATCCAGGCCCACGAGTGCGACAGCACGACAGGCCAATTCGCCGGGCCTGAGCCGGGTCCTGGCCCTGGTGCAGTGGATCCGCCGCCGCCACCGCCGCCTCCACCGCCGCTCGACCCGTGACCGCCCTGCAGCCACAACAGCGATTCGACGACGTGCACCGGCAGGGCACTGCTCGACGCCTCCAGGATATGGGATGGCGTCTCGCTCAGCAGCGACGTCTGCAGCATACTGGACGTGTTGAGCGACATCGCTGCGGCTCCACCAACCCCGCCGCCGCCTGATGCCCGACACCGCAATGCGACATAGACAACCAACAGCACACAATTAACAATGACAACAACAACGACAATAATTATAATACCGGCTGACAAGTACTCGATATCTAGTATAGACCTACCCTCAGATGCTTATTACATATTTGTACTAATATATATATATATATATATATGGGCAGACACGGGCGATAGCCTTTTCTGCAAAATTACCTGAATAGTTATAATTGTTTGAATTTATGTAATAATGAAAATTTCAAGCTCAATGAAGAGTTATTGAACTTGAAGAAATTTGCCGTCCGAAAAAGACGGCCCTATAAAAAAAGTATACATATATATATATATATATATATATATATATATATATATATATATATATATGTATAATTTTACATAATTAAATAAAATTATACATATATATATATATATATATATATATATATATATATATATGTATAATTTTTTTTTATAGGGCCGTCTTTTTCGGACGGCAAATTTCTTCAAGTTCAATAACTATATATATATATGTGTAGTGCAAGGACTAAACAGTATCATTTGCTGGTTAGCATTATCTTGGGAATTTGAGACCCGTGATGTTGAGAGCTAGCTCAAACGCAATAACAAGTCAGCTCACAACCAATCACACACAATGGAATTCTAATCTGTACACTGGGCACAAACACAAGCGCGGTTGTACGTTTGCAGCATTTGTGAACCGCTGCGCATCAGGCGCTGACATCGATGAGACGCAGGTGATCTCGTTCGTGATATATGAAGGGGTTGGTTTCTATCTACGAACCAAAGCTAGTCCCGAGCTGTGAGCTATTGAGACCACCGGAGGCGACCGCCGCGCCGGTGTGCGGCGACTTGAGTAGAGTTGTACGCCGTTTCCGACTTGTTGGGGTTCTTGGAGAGCCGAACATCTTTACGTGTGAGAATGTCTCCGACGGACGACAGTGCAAGAAACAGCAGCAGAAACACGACCACGAGCAGGTCGGAACACCTTTGTGGTCTTGTCTGATTCAGCAAATCCGCGTTGCTCAGTCCCGCCGTTGTTTGCCGCCACTGCACAATGATCTAGAAGTGAAAACCGTTTTTAGGAAGGTTGTTTTTAACAGCAGAGTTGCACAATGATCTAGAACTCCTATTAATAAGACAATGGCATCAACGACAACAGATATTGCGTATAAACGTAGCAGCACAGTGAAGAAAGACGCACACGGTCTGTCGGTTTTCACCGGCAACATCAGCAACAAGCAATCAATCAGTAACAGATCAATAATCGTCATTGAATCATATTTTCTTCCTGATAGAAACGGCGTGGCGTAATCCCACTACCTGTACGACACACGACAAAGCGCAACTTGACAGCAACCAATGACAGCACAATCTATCTGCTGGACGTATTTTCAGTTTGAGCAATTTCCACACCGTACCGGACAGCAGTCGGGTTGGCGAATCGAATGAGCAGGCGCGATATACCGGCGGCGCGAGTTCTAGCAGACGCTTCTGGTCTTTGTTTGTTTTGACGGTTAAATTTGGCGGGCAACATTGTCGTATATACTGCATTCGCCCTCGCTTCTTGTCTCGCACACGCGGCGGTCGGTCTCTCGCCGCTTGATATGTTTACCCTTTGTGTCACTCTTTTCCCGCTGTTCATGGGAGGTTTCTCATTCTGTAGCGCAGCGAAACGGCTATTTTCTCTGGGCGGTCTGTCTAATGGTGGTGGTTGGTGCTCGCTTTACAGGTGGTTGCAGCACGACATTATACTATTATACATCTTTCTGTTTGAAGGAGGTTGCCATTCTTTCTCGGCTGTTAATGCTGGGCTACAGCTTTAGCAGGGCGTAGGGCTGCCTTTCAGAGGTACATTTTGTCGAGTTTGAAACATGCGTCTCGACATATATGAAGCGTGCTCTTTGCTTGCCGCGGACTGCATGAAACCGTTTTGTGTGTCCTACTTACACCGCTGTTTCTACTGCCGATCCGATCCGCAACTTTATACTGCTCTGTGCTAGTAGTTGGCAGACGGCAGTGAAAACAATTATAGTCAGGCTTAGGTCACCTATCACAGGACAACTTTTGTCAAAGGAAAAGTGACCGAGATGACAGAAAGTGACCACACTATCAGAGGAAAAGTGACCGAGGCTTCGGCAGAGGTAGCGCAGTTACATCGACAGGAAGATTTCTTTATGGAATAGCATGTACTAGTCGACACATGTATACAAGATACATTGTGCATGGCTATTATCACTTGGTATGTTCGACCCAAGAATTGCATCAAGTTGGCAATTAGTGTCGTTGCCGGTTTAGCTCGCAGACTGTACGCTAAATACCACGCAGCGAGCTGCCGGACGCATCGGCGGTCTCTGCTTTTTCCCGGTCGCTGAAGTGTTTCAATTGTATATAATAACGTTTAAATTCATAAGAATGAGCTATCTTAGCATGAACACTCGTTGCGAAATAAACAGTTTTAACAAAATAATTCTAGGTTATCCTCCGTCTCCTACGGGCTTGGAATCGCCGTGCGGAATATCTTCAATGCACCGAGGGCCGGACATGGTATATTCTCAATGAGTATCGCTCAAAGAAAACTCGATCAACATCGGGAAACCATGACTAGGGCCCCTAGACCACGCCGTCACATCAAACACACCTATAAACAGGAAGAGAGCCAAGCGAAAATATCTGAACTTGAGTTGATGCCCGCTCAGGCCGATCTGTAGGATAAACCTGGTTCTCCAGTTTTTTCCTGCAAGACCTGGCGATTTCCCTAGGATTCCTTCCTGTGAATGTGTTTCAGCAACGTGTCGGCCCCTTCCATATGCGTGCGATTAAAAAGATGACAAGCGCACACAATGGCTGGTGGCCCAGAATGATCGTACTATGGGTTCGTGATCTTAGCGAGTACGCAAAGCAATCAACAATTTGTCACCCGGCCACAATTGGCAAAAGGTATACAACGCTTGGCCCAACTCGGTGGGCTGGAGTTGCGGACCGTCCGTGCTCTTTTTAAATGAGCTCGTGCTTAACTAATTCAGAAAATACGAGTTTCATGCTGATCGAGTGTGGACCGATCCTGTTTTAATACAGCATCTTAAAATGCATTTTTAAACTGCATATTATAATTTATAATTAAACGGCGCTTGTCGCCATATGGGTATTCTTACCGACACGCCGCTTCGTAGTCTGTCTATTCGGAACCCGCCCTGGGGTACCACAATTACTTGTGCGTGGCTCCTCCACCCGCGTTGCGTTCTAAATGGGGAAGGGATTCCCAGACTCCAACGAAAGCTTCCGGTTTGGCAGAGGTTCGATGATTCGACCCGAAAGGACGGCACAAGTCAGATAACATTCTCTCAGAAGGTGTTTTTTGAGAAGTAGACAGGTACGCCAGCAATAAATAAAGACCCTATAAGCCCACAAAAGAACAGACTTCCCCTCATCACGCAAAACCCATCGTCGCAAAAGGCCAGTGCTTTGCCGATATTGTTGTTTAGCAAGGGCGAGCTAATGAGTTCGAGGTCGAATATTGACCCTGCAGCTAGAAGAAAATTGCAGAAATCTCTTATTCGCGAGACGTGTAGCGAGGTAAATGGACCACGCACCTACACTTCGCAATTTCCGCTAACCGTACGAATGTGCAAGACCGGCTAAATGTCCACAACCACTACCTCAGGGTCGCCTGTGAGTAGTCAATTGCCAAAGAGCCGTATTTGCATAGGTGAACTATCACACGAAGTCATCGTGTCTGGATAGGATAAAATTTGATGAGTCGTGGTAATGCTATATGTAGACGAAGACGAGAAGGATTTTAATGCGCAGAGTTGACGCTTGAACTAGCGTCAGTCTCACAGAAGTAACTATAATTTGCCAGTGACGTAGATACATTATGCATTCCCGAAAACGTCCCAAAAACTCTTCCAGATGGCTACTCCGTTCTGCACCCGTTGTCTAATACCCGCTGTTGTTGGTCGAATTTTCTTTGAGCGATGCTCATCGAGAATTTATAATAAAATTTCTATCGCTGAGAGTCAGCAACCATGCTGCCACTGTTGGGAGAACCCTATATATCTCAACATGTCCTCGTATGCTACCGCTCTCAGCGCCTTTGATATAAAGGGGTGACATATGTACTCAGGTGCACATGCCAGACTACTAATAATCCTTCCACTTATAAAATAAATAATAGGCGTAGTCTAGGCAGCTACAACATACTTGTTCCGGTTGGCTGCGTCACGTTACGTCATAACTCACGTCTTCTCATCAGTGATGGCGGTATTTAAGAATTTGGATTCACTGCTTGCGTAGCCTAGAATGTCCCGTGCAACTTAAGTTCCGACTGTCCAATTAATTTAAGGTCCCACTTATGGGAAGCTATAAGACGCTGTCGACAATATTGCTTATTAGTGCGCTGCGCTCTACTCACGAATGCTTGGTTTAAAGCATAACGGATACGAAAAACTAAGAAAAATATATGTAGACCGACTCAAACCCACTAGATAAGAAAAACTAAGTTGTAGATTATCATATAGCCGCCACAGCATCAAAAACTAGCTTGGCTTTCATTAATCCGTTAGCAAATATGCGATGGAAGAGTTATTACTCTCCGTAGAGAGTTAGAGTGCACTCCGTACGAAGAAGCGTGAATAAAGGATACTATTTCAACGCTATCGGTTTTGTTCATAATCACTAACAATATTAATAAAAATGCGACTGAGCACGAACCCACCATATTGAAAGATCAGCTTTCGATTTGTTGCTACTCATATGTATATATATATATTCACGTGGAGTCAATGTTTTCTAGTATGCGACTTAGACGAACATGAAGGTTTACTCAACTATCCAGATAGTCTCCTCCACTCTTAGAGACATTTCGTAATAAGTAATATCCATATCGATTCTTTTTTATTCTTCGAATTAATGTTGCACCTCATTCTGCATTTCCTGCAAAGCTGTGAATTGTCCCTGAGCTAAAATACTGTTGAGCGATTGTTAAATAGGATCCATGACCCAGTTTCCGACCCGTGGCCACAATTGGATTCGACCACATCTTTAGAAGTATAAAAGATTACCTAGATGGCACCGAAAGTTTTCCGAGCTTTGACTAATATTTAAATTTTCTAAATTTAAGATTACTTTTCAATGCAGAACTTTTGTAATTATTCTCGGCAAGTGTCGGACCAGGGTCGGAAGCCCTTGCTGCACGTAAAATCGTTTGACAGCTCATGTGGTAAAAAACTACGCGATTTGTTCGGATTTGCTAAAGTGTGTTATTTAAAATATTTCTGAAACTTTATTATAATAACCATTACGATGCATTCTTCTGAAAGGCTAGAAGGGCCTGCTAGAGCTACTTTGAGCAGAGTATCTTTGAGAGACTGTGTAAAATGAGACATTTTAGTATAAAGCATATGTCTCGAAATTGACATTGGCCCTGTTCGGCTTACTCTTTCAACGGATTAGGATGGAGCCCGCTTTGAAATTGGACCGTTCCGGCCTAAATCCAAACTCTGTTATAATAGCCGAAATGCGATTGACCAATGCCGGTTTTTGGCAGCAGCTTTTTTTCGCGCTACTGTTTTTCTCGAAGAATCCGTGGGACTGTTCTTCTCCTTTAGCCTTACTGCACAGGGCACCCGGAGTTTACCGAAAATCTCAGTTGACGAAATGGATACATGCTTGTGACTCTTTACTCAAGTCCCAGAACTCGGAGTGTTTAGGCGTTTAGAGACGCCTCCATTTAGAAAATGAGACGGCAACGGTCGGCAGTGATCGCCATCTACTTTTACAGGAGTGAAATTGTGGCGATAACCGAACGGGAAAAAGAGGGTATAAAGGCAAACGATTGCGGGGGAAACTGCAGAATGCCAATCAAATGTTGTCATTACGCTCACCAGGACGGGCTCTAAAGCGTCTCCTGGGCCATGGTTTCTCCATCACAACAACGAGCCAGACCACCAAGCTGAAAACACTAAGGCTCATCTCGCCGCATATATAGTCACGCTGGTAAAGCGCCCTACTAATTCGCCTGACTTGATGTCGAACGATCTCTTCCTCTTCTCGAAATCAAGAAACAGCTTGAGATAAGGACGCTTTAATTCAAGCGAATCGGTTGCTGCTCTCATTGTTGCAGTTTAAACTAGCAAACATCGAAACACGCAATTTAACTGTGTGCCTGGACGTCTAAGTCCACCGCCTGAACTCTTAAGATATTGGCGAAAACTACGTCGAAATCAAAATAAAAGTTTTACTTTCGGAGAAAAACTCAAACATAATTTCTGTATTATATCATAGAAGTTTCTAACACTTTGCCAGGTCCCCAGGATTCCCTTTGATAAATTCCTGCCTGACGACAAGTAAACGCAAGCCCAATTGATCGAGCCGACACATCGTCAGCACAACAGCCTCACGCCGCCCTGTCGTCTCTAACCAAAAACTTTATTGGCGGCACGAGAGGCTGCTTCTTCACTCCCCAAGGGGATTCGGACTCGTTGTTTGTATGCTGGTTGACCACGTACCACACATTATCGGGTTTCAAAGAGTAAGAGTGTTGGGGGGGGGGGGGCAGGAACGGGACAGGAGGGGGAAGATGGCAGCGCATACGACCTACTAAAGAAAGTACGTTTAGTGGAAGCAGTAGTAGCATTGGTGGTTGCTGTTGTTTCTGCAGTTGTGGTAGTAGTTAGTAGTAGGTCTCGAGACAGGGGTTCGTAGGGGGTGTGCGCCAACAGAGTATCGTATGTACGTGTTAGCAGCTTCCCGCGCTATCATTAACTGCTGCTGCTGCTGCTGTTAAACCGAGATCCCGTTTGGGCTCTCGGCTCCCAGCGAAGTCTCTCCGGAGCTTAGTAGTCGCGGCAGTAGCAGCAGCGGGACCTCGTTCTTCAACTACTCTCATTTACCTCCCTAACGCCAGTTGCTCTCTTTGCTTGTCTCTGACCCCGTGTACCTCCTCTTCGTCATGTTTCTACAGCTGTCTTTGGTTCTGGCAAGTTTCTCCTTGTCCGGGGTCGTTGTTGCCGTCGCCTCCGATCTCTTGCCTTGTGGGCCCTTCCGCACATACCGCGCGTAAATTGGTAGTATACTAGAGAGTTAGTGATAGATAAAAGCAGACAACGAACGAATGAGTACGCCGTAGTAATAAAAAAAGACCATATGATTAGCAGCATAGGGATCCATCTGTAACCATCAACAGACAGCAGAGCACACGCTATCACCGGCGCGCGTGGCAATACCCCCCTCTCTCTCTCTTTCTTTTAAGACAGGGAGAGAAAGCTAGGGCAAGACGTGAGAGAGGGCAGCCGAATCATCGGAGAGCTAGAGGAGACAACTGCAGCTGCTGCAGTAGAGCAATGGCAATGGTGGTAAGTGAATGAAAGCGAGCAAGCAAAGAAATAAAGAAAAAAAGAAGGCAACGGAGATCCGCGCAATCTCGATCGCCCTCTGGCGGCAGCGGCAGCTGGGGCTGCCCCGGGGCCGAAGAAAACGCGCCCCCCATTCCATCGCATTTTTCTTTCCTTTTCCCCTAACGTTGCCGCCGTAATACTCTACGTACGTAGAGCAGCAGTAGTAGGATTTCACTGCGAGGAGGTCGCCGCAGTTCGTTCGATTGTTCTCCAACTATGGCCGTTCTCCAACGCCGCACTAGCTCATCAACCCTTGCTTAGCCAGCGAGTGGCCAATTGGACAGGCACAAAGTAGTAGTAGTAGTAGTAGTAGAAATAGTAGTAATGCTTTACGTACGTACAAACCGGCAGCGGCAATCGCTCGCTGAAGCCAGCCAGCCAATCAACTAACTAACTAACCAACAACACAAGCTGAAGAAGAGTAGCAGCAGCAGAGCGGCAGAAGGCCCCCGCCGTAAGCCAACCACCAACGGGCCAACCAACGGGAATCTACCCCCCCCTCCCGCAGTAACCACCCCAACAAGGCATGAGATACGAGTAGGGCGAGAGCGAGGCCGACGAGGTGGTGAAGGCGAAGCTGTAAGTGAAGGAAGAGGAGGAGGAGGAGGAGGGGGGAGAAGAAGAACAACAACAACGATGGCGAGAAGGTGATGAAGTCGAAGATGGGAAAGGGCGAACGGAGGAGAGCGAGAAAAAGGGCGAGGAGAAGAACACGAACACAACGCCGGCCCAGCAAGCGGACCAGCGACACGACGACGACGAATAAGAAGAAGACGAAGAAGTAGCAGCCGCAGCAGCAGCAGCGAGGGGAGGACCCCACCGAGAATCGACGCAGGGGGCGGAGCTTCATCTGAGTGGGCGGCGCTCTCGTCTCCCCTCCTCCCCGACGACGACGAGGAGGAGAAGAAAAAGAAGGAAAACAGGAATAGAGGGAGGAGGTGGGGTGGTTTGGACGAGGGTGGAGCGGCCTCTCACCAACAAGAACCACAATAGCACCAGCAGCAGCACGGTGGCCGTGGTGGCGACCCGGCGCCAGTCACAACAGTCAGCAAAAGCCGAAGCCCTTTCTGGCTGTGCTTGCCGTGGGTCGGGCGGGCGGGTAACCGGCGGCTATATCGGCGGGGTCCGAGAGACATTCAGACTGCAGACGAGCAGGTACGAACTACAGACAGACAAACAAACAGAAGACCAACCGAGAAACCGCTCGACCACCGTCGTAGAACGCCATCGTGTCGTTGTCGTCGTCGTCGTAGTCGCTACCAGCCCTTGTTGGTTGGCCACCGCCTCCCTCTTTTGCCTGTTGTTAGCCCTGCGGAGTGCTGGCGGTTGAGATAGCAATGCTTTTGTCAATGTAGTTGCTGTTGTTGTTGTTGCTCTTGTCAGAGTGTTGTTGTGTTGTTTTTGCTCTTGTCAGAGTTGTTGTTGTTGTCGTCGTTCTTAAGTGCTGTTCTGGCCAATAGTGTTGTTGTTTGTCAATGTTTCTGTTGTTCGTTCAATGTTTCTGTTGTTCTTGCCCTTGTTGTTCATGCTGTTGTTGTTGTACTTGTAGTTGTTCCTGGTAATATTGTTGTTGTTGTTGGGTTGTTGTTGTTGTTG
>QVRM01002249.1:0-202343 GCA_003439945.1 Dermanyssus gallinae
AAAAAACTTATAATTGAATATTTCCGCAACCTTGCTATTCACCGGACCTGGCTCCGTGGTGACTTTTCCTGTTTGCAAAGAATAACAAAAAATTTGAAGAAACAATGTTCCGAGGCTATAGAGGTGAAAAACATTTCGCAGGAGCAACTTAACTCGACTCCAAAAGACGCGTTTAACAATGTTTTGGAGAGCGGGAAAGAAAGTGGCACAGGTGTGTTACAGCGGTCAGGAGCTATTCTAAAAAGGAACAAAAACATTTTGGAAGAGTTTATTATATATATATATATATATATATATTTAAATATTATAATTTATCTTCTATATATATATATAACTTTCGTCTATCGTATATATATATATATATATATAATAGAAGGAGAGAGAGAGGACACAGAGAGCTAGCTGGAATGCTATTCATCAAATAGATCTTATATTAATTACAGCTTGAGGCTATCAAGTATAGTTAAAAGCTAACTGACTTGATAGGTAGAGTTGCTGTATAATCCGTCAATACTGTAGTCGCGGAACGTGGGACCACCAGCATTGTACGTCGTAATGGACGGCGCGACGTAGTTAACCCCGATGGCCCTCGTTTGTTCGTTTTGTCAAAAGCAACGGCAAACTTGTCTAAATGTGTGGACCATAGAATTGACCGGTCACCGTAGCTTTTATCGGTTGAGGATGTCGTTAAAGTTCCTACTCCAGACCAGGAAGCAATCGATCTGACCGGGAGGGATGTGCCCAAGGATAGGACCTAAATTCCTTATCTTTGCACTCCACAAGTTGCTTAGTCAGCCACTCCAGCTGACCTATAGACTCATGAACACATAAGCCGAACTCTGAAATACTACTACAGTATTCTATTGCCTGCAGCTTCTTACTGCAGATGAATCTTATTAAAATACAGCCCAGCCTAATATAATTCAAGGGCGGAACCGATTGGTTCGCTGCTAAAATTGCCTTCCCAGTTCAACATCTCTCTTTCTCTCGCTCTGTTATGACCGCCATTGGCTACATAAATACACCGATAACCTGAAAGATATTTGCCATTTAGAGTTTGACTAGTAAATATCTGCTGGCGAGAGATTTTACATATTCTCCTTATCACGTTACAATGCTTCTCCTACAACCTTTGTGGCAGCATAGCCTCTGCTTCTTAGCGGTTATGTGGTTTGCCATCTATTCGCAACAAGCATCGCTTAAAGACAATTCGATCAGCAGCGGGGATCGAACCGGAGACACCGGCAGATGATAATCATGATTAGCGCACCCCTTGTCCCCCGAAACCGCGCCGCCACACATCAGAAATGCACTCGGCTCGGACCACAGGCAGAACCAGCGTTTTGCTTGAGCGCCGCTATCTCACGCATATTATGCGCAGCCTTACGGCGGTTTAGGTTTCCTTAAATGATTTTTAACATCCTAGGCGGATTTAAGACTCCTCCTCACTATAGTTCAATCACTTTTGGCGTCACGAAAAGCTGTTGTGCCTTTTTCCTTGTGCGTGTTCCTCAGCTGTTTTCCTCCCTTTGGTTTGTCTACCCCCCGCTCTTCTGATACTTTCTTGGATCCCTTTTAGGGATTCCTGTTTCCTTCGGGATCTTGCCTACGGAATTCCCTGAGTTTCTGCAGTGGACATCTGTGGATTTGCGTTGATCCTTTCCCTTGATCGCTTGGTCAAGTGCGGACGCTTTTTACTTGCGTTCCCGGAAAATCGTGCAGCAAATTTAAGTTTGACTATTAAAAACCGAGAAACTGTATTAAGTGACGTTTTCATAGACACGCGACGCAGGCTCGGCAGCCGTTTTACTGGGCATCAGGACCCTAACCCGTTCAGACAAGCTCGCCTTTTAAGAGTGTTCGGAATTTTCCTTTGACGACGTGATTGTTTACATTTTACTGCTGTTTGTTTATATTATACTACAAACGGTAGACGCTAGCTGACTGCCGACGACTAAGAATTCAAGCGCTGTGCGTGGCGTTTAACACAGAGCCACCGATTAAGAAATCAGAGGACTGAGTTTGAACTTCGGTCGAGTATATTATTGTTTTTTTCCTTTTTCTTCTATGTGCAACACTTATTTATACAGTCAACGCCGAAAAGCGTCATGCTCTCCGAGCTAAAACATCCTTTAGTTGTTGCCCCGAGCCCTCTGGACATTACTAACTGCGTAAAGATTTAGCTGGAGATGGAGCACCGAGCAGTGCCGTACTCAGTGTGCCCAACGCTGTAGTATTACTATCGGACAGCCTGAAGGCCGCCCATAAGCAACTCGTTTTTAAAAAAACACCCCGACGACGGAAAATAACATGCATTTAGGCGTAAAGAGAAGGAAAACGTTACCAAAGACTATACAGCAGGCTGCTCAAGACAAAGCAGATAACAAGAACAATGATAACGGTGGATCCACAGTCCACACTTCCCGTAAAGAGAAACGCTTAACGGCAAGAGAACTGAAGCAGTTGGACAAGCCTAGAGACGATATTAATGCAAGTACCGTAGGCATCCTCTAAATCGCCTTTCGCAGACAATCCATTGAAAGTAATATGCCCGTTCGAAAAAGAGTTACTGCTAACTTTATTCAAGGCAATTCACACATTGTTCCCAGGAAGTAGAATTTCTGAGGACACATCAGTTATTGCCGTTTGAACTTCTAACATAGAGTCAGCAATTAAACGGCATAATGTAAGCATCGCTTTCACAGAAGCGGATTTTCTCAAGGAGCTTAAAAAACTGAAAGTGGCTACGGCTACGGCTCGGGGCTACAGACGGAGGCCTTTAGACCGAGTGATACTTACATTCGACCAAAAACCATCGACATCTATATTTCTTGCTTATAAGTCTGTAGTGCTCGTGCCGGACCAACCGTGGTCTGCTTCAGGTGGCCCTAACCCGGTAAGATAGCAAGTCGGTGTAGCTTAGAGAAAATCTGATAAAGATGCGGAACCGAAGGACATATATCTGCTGTATGTCAAGACTCGCCTTGGTGTGTTAATTGTCATGGTCGAAGGCGAAGCGTATGACGAGGCGAAAAAAAGGAAGACCAAAACGTAGAAATCAAGGGCGAAGCAGAGACGTATATCACATTTGGTGGTCAAGACGCTCTTCAAGAAAAACCCGGATGTGGTGTCGGAGATATTGGTAATTCTTATTGCCAAAAGAAACGAAGGGTGCAGGTCCGTATGCCTCCTGAATACCTTAGCAAAGGGTATAAAGGAACGTAGAAGATAGACCTGGTGAATTTGCAGAGCAGTATGGAGGCCTGTGCCAAACGGTTAAATACAATTACGCACGCAGTATCATCTGCCGTACTTCGGCAGCGTGCACACAAAGATGCGGCCCGTTGTTTTGGAAACCCGCATTGGTTGTCCTCCTGGATGTCACAAAAACTTTCAATAGTCTATTATGTAAAGGGATTCTTGGCAACCTGGAGAGTAGAAATGGATCCCTCCCTTACTTGGCAGGGCCGTCTCGGGATAACTGGACGACAGAAGTTTTGTTTGACGGCTCAGCGGAAAAATCTATGACGGTCCTTACTCTATAACGGCGTAAAATGATAAACTAAAGCGGAAATGTCTACCATATGATGGAGATATCTTTATAATGAAAAATAAAACCTATGTGTTTGGAGTGAAAATCGACAGATTAAATGAAAGTTGTAGGTTCTCGACAAACAGCGAGGTGTTGTTAAGCACGAAGATACGGCGGTTTTGGGCAATCGTGTGTAATTCTAGGGCTCTATTCAAATGCGCTGGTTTAACCTTGCCAAGCTTCTACTGTTGGATTGCAGTGACCTCACTCCAAACGAGACGAATGCCATTTAAGGCCACTAGTGCAAATTTCAAGGCGAACATACAAAGAGCAGTGCTCAGAGAGAAAAGTATTTTTTAATCGTATGTTGACTACACCGTACCGACTTTTCAATCCCGATGTTGACTGCAAACTTTTAAGCGTCCGTTCAGAAAATACGTCGTAAATTATTGGCCGAATAAGGACAGACAGAGCCTAGAGTATGCACCACCAAGCACACCAAAGGCACCTTTTAATACCAAAAGTTGTTTACGTTTGGTGTTTAATGGTGCAAAGTACAGCCTTAATTTACGATGCGCTGCTAGCAGGCCCGCTTTTCAAAGGTTCATGGCTTTAGTCTAACTGATGCTATTTTCAAGGCCAACGCCCCTCACATGGCTTCTTATTACGCGATGAAGGAGATCATTTAGTACTAAAGAGTACAGCAATGGACAGACGTTGTCACCCTGTGCGGCGCCAGTGGTTTGCATGAACGAAGGTGAGCTCAACCGCTCCATCTTCTGACGATCACTGGACGCCTCAGCACTGTGTGTTCCTAAGTAGTATCGAGTCTATCGTCGCAGTGGACACACGCAGGGCTGGGAGCATTCCCGATCCTCAACAGGTAAAACTAGAAGTCGCCGTGGCTTGTGAGGACTTGAGTCTTAGAGAATGTAAGTTCTTCTCCCAATCCCCCGATCGGTTGAGCCAGCTTCTAATGTACTAGTAGAATAGTCGAATAGCCGAGGCACGAAAAAATGCCGCCGGCTTGCTCGGTACCGTGCAGATCTTCAAGCTCTATGGGAGACTTACAGAGAAGCTCGTCACGCCCTTGTTCGGCAAATCAGGAGAGTAGGTCTGAGTGCTGACAAAGACTTAGTAACAACGTCCAGAACAACCTCTGGGGGCAGAATTATAAAATGGCACGCCACAAGCTGAGGTTCTAACAATCATTACGGCCTCCCGACCTAGTTCAAAAAGCGTGATGTGCAGTGCGTTGAAGTCGCCCGAGTCGCCCACTCAGTCAGTGAGTGGCCAGCGTAGCGATTCTGCGCAACACCTTGCATGTAATTTTGGCGTTGGCAAAGAACTGGTAAATAGCAGAAGGAGCAGAGGGCAGCAGGTGTGAACTAGATAGCGACCCTCCATTAGCTGGCGGCTGGCTAGCGGGGTAAGGAAGAGGCTCTACTTGTGAAGCGCAAAAAAGCAGCATCTGTGAAACGCTGCTAGTTGTGGCAGCGGCCTGTTGAAGCGCGGCTGTTCCTTAGACTAGGCTATCTTCTTCTGAGTCCTTTCTGCGGGAGTCTGGGGCCTTTCTTCGTAGGAAAGCACACTGAACACCACGGGCATTAACACTTAACCATTGCTACTGCTTTTCCTGTGAAACAGAACAGTTGCGGGCTTTGCTATAGCTGTCAACTTCGCATGCCTTGTTGCAAGAAAAACGCCTTTTTTATTGTCGATAATTGCATTTTGATATATTATACTATTTTTAAAACGCTTAATAATTATATTCGAATAACACAATGTCCCTAACGACATGTTTTAGAAGATTCATCGCTTTCCTTAAATTCCGCAAGCAAGTAGGAATCATATATTCGTAACAATGATATGCTTGTTATTCAGCAGCAGTGCGTGCTTCGCAAAAGCAGACTGGCTCTTCGTTATCGATTTCCTTCTGCAATAAGATCAATCGGTATGCATGCATAAAACGGCAATGGATTTTTTGCCCAATAAAATTATTGTTCTAGTATTCATACGCTCTGCGTCAGAAACTATAGGCATATTTATTGCGAAGCACTGTAAAATCATACTATACATATTCGAAACTACAAGGACAGTTATTGCTCAGCTCTGTACAATAAATAATCAGCGCTTTGGCAATTATCAGTCCCAAAGTCATGTAACAACGATTCTTATTGGGGTATTGGTTTTTAGCCTATACATAGATCGTCTGCTACTTCCTAACAGTACTACCGGACAACTCAGCTTTTCTCATTTCAGGTGGACCCGTTTTGGTCAGCCGCAGACACATTAAACTTGTGCGCCATGCGGATCGCAATGAGCGGTAAGTTCTTCCTACGTCGCAACTGCGCGTGGTAGGCGCCATAGTTTTAGAGCGTAAATATATATATATATATATATATATATATATATATATATATATCGTTATCTCGTCTCCTTAATCGATTAGCAAGAGAGACAAGCTAATCTTAGGCCCAGAATTTTGCTGAGGATGGCTTAATAATATGTTTGCCTTTCTCAATAATTTAGCAGCATATGTTTATCAAGGCTACGATAATAATATGACTTTTCAAGAGACAGACAATGCCGAGACATGCCAGCCTACCAGTTTCGCAATCACTCGAAGAGACAATCATATTGATCGGCCCTTGCCTTAAACAAGTAAAAGAACTATTGACCGAGGATAATACCTTGTTCAAAGCACACAGTCCTTGACATTAATAGGGATATACAGCAGTAGTAGCGATGGCTTGGCGGAGGTCCTCCTGGAGAAACTCGGCAAAGGCGACAGCGCCTTCCAACACATCTGGCAGGCGACCTAAATTGCCGCTTAGACACGGAGAATTCCCTCCGCGCCACTGCATTGCTTGAGACCGACGGAAGAGTACTTTTTGCATTTGCACGACGCCTTTATATCCCACTTTCTACGCTGATCATGGATCCTCCATAGTCTATTGAGGCTGGTCATCCACAATTGACAGTTTTGCATTTTCTGTTCTTGAGGTCACCTAGAGTGTGGATCATGAGTCCTCGATACACCAGAAGCAAATCAGACTGGGAAAGCGCGTTAACGTAATTATGCTCTGCACCAGCCCGCACCGGTGACATCCCAAACAGCTGGATGTAGCGTCTCCCAGCGGAACATTCGGGCTCACTGATGAAGGCTGTCTACTCTATGGCACATTGAATCAAAACGTCAAACCGACGGTCACTTAACTGGTTTAACTCTGTAGACCAAACATTTAGGACTTCTGTCCAATTCCTGTAGCTGCGGTTGCCTTCGCGAGCACTTTGAACAAATGAAAGAATCATAGATTCTCTACCAGCAAGAAGGGCTTCATGCTTCAGGAAACCCAGTGTGTCATGGTCTGCCGGAGAAATGAGATGTTTGGCCCCGACCTAATACAAAATAAACTTATTAAGGCAGCTGTGCTTATGGTACTGCCATGGACATGCTTATTCAAAACGTGTCTATACACAAGTGATCGTCTAGATGACGGCGTGCTCCAAATACCTTCAGGGAGTACAAATCACAATTGGCGTTATTTTCTCTATGCTGTGTGCGTTGACTATATATCGGTATTTTACATAGAATTACTTAAAATTGTAATGGACAGGCTGGCCGTTGATGGAATGGGACAACGGATAAGTTGTCTGCTCGCGTCGGCACTTCAGGTCAACCCAATCACGCTCAATAATGAAATAGGCGAACACTATCCCTCTCAACAAACCTTGGGCGCAATTTTGAATAATTTACCAAGTTCCTCTCAAAGAGCCAGCAATCTTTTTCTTGTGTGGGTTTTAGTTGAATTTATTAAGGAATTTAGTTACCTTTTCGTAACAGTCACGCCTGGCGGCACTTCCTTCACAGCCCACATCTTCCGGCTGGTCAGCAGCAGCCGCCGCTACGGCATTCATTGCATGTCCTCAGAAGTTCTCCATCAAGACTGCCCTAATTCTCTTAAAAATGCACCAGTGGCCTCGTATGATATCGCACTCATAGAAAAACATCTCTCGGCAGCGTAACTGGGCAGTCTGGATAAAGTAAAGGCGAGTTTCCTCAAACGAGCCCTTGGGTTTCTTAGAACTGCTCAACATCATCTTAAATTGTTTTGCCCAATCGATACGATTAGTCGAGAACCTCATCAATCAAGCCCGATGTATATGACTTAAAAGTTTGTGTACGCCTTGCGTGCATTTAAAGTGCGAATTTGCATACTGGAAAACAATTTTTAAAATAGCAGGTTACATTTAGATATTCAGATAGGCTCGATTTCGTTCCGAAGTACGCGTTGCCCAAAATTGCGCTCTTCAAACATATCTCGCTCTAGATTGTCTTCATATAAATGTTTGCACTTACACAGAGTAAACAACAACATAATTGCCAAGTTAAATCTACACCTTTCATTGACGGCCACTTTTTCTATAATGGTTTATAACCTTGCGGGATTTTAATCAATTCATCATCTAATGTAAGTCATATACACGGTCTTACAGGTCTCTCTATAAAGCGATAACTAGCGCTCGTTAAGGCACATATTTTCTCAGAGAAACATAGTTCCTGAGAAGTCTTGTTTTGGAGTAAGAGTAAAATTACTTTTATATGTGACACGTGCCATTGCAAGACAACGATCCTTCTGACGATTTCTTCTAATAAATGTATAGCGCCGATCGTATATATTACAAGAACTCGTAATGCGCCTCTATGACAATCATTTGGTTCTAAATATATGGCAATACAAGGCATACTTGCGGAGTAATTACAATTTTTGGGCGGGCATATCGAGATTGAGTGCATGCATAAATGAAGTAGGTCATTTATGCATGCACTCAATCTTGACATCTCCACAACCACGGCTCGCGTCGCTATACATTTTGTACCAAAATTATTGCCATGAAATTGCGCGTTTTTTCATTGTATTAGTTTTGAGTGCTGTGAATGATCGTAGGGTTATAATTTTGAGGTATTTGGTGTGAAAGATAATAAAAGAACAATGTATGTATGTATATATATATATATATATATATATATATATATATATAATTCTAGTGCTAGGGTAGCTGACGCGTTCTTGGGTAACCCCAGCACACGCTTCACAAAGCACGCCTTTACGCGGTCTAAATTTTTGAGATCGCTTAATGTTAGGTGCGGCGCAATTACTCGGAGACAGTACTGGAGTCGGCTGCTAGCACTCACCATGAGCGGTCGTGTGTAAACTTCGCTCTGTGAAGAAACGTTGAAACGTGAGAACCTGAGGTCCTAAACGGATTGAGCAACGGCACTCAGTTTACCACACTTAGTGAGAGATCCAGCGCACACCTTAAGCACCTCACAGGACGGACGTCGGTTCCCGACGGTGCGGGATTTGCTTGAATTTGGTGTTTCGCTTGCACAGTGTTTGCTTAGTTTGCTGCCCTGTGCTATCGATTTGGCGTTTACTCGGTGACCTAGTGATCTGGTGAATTGGTGGCGGGCATAGATTCTGTGTTGTTTGTGACTGCTACGTACACGTGGAGTGTGTGTGGTTGTGTGTGCGTGCGGCGAGCGTGCGCGGGGACGTGCATTTCGACGTGCACCGCGCCAACGTGCAGCGGGCGTGCACCGCGCCCACGTGCGGCGAGCGCGCACTGCGCTGACGTGCACCACGCCCACGTGCGGCGAGCGCGCACTGCGCTGACGTGCACCGCGCCGACATGCGACGAGCGCGCACCGCGCCAACGTGCGACGGACGTGCGCCGCGCCGACGTGGTACGCAGGTGATACCTTTAGTGGTACATGTGTGATACTGTGGTACATCTGTGATACAGTGGTACCATTTGTGATACCTCGGTGGTGCCTTTGTGGTACCTTTCGCATCCGGCCCTGCCTGAGGCTGACCTCTTCGAGGTCGACACCGAGATAAAGGGGGAGAACGATGAGTACCCCAGGAAACGGGGGGGCGGGCGAGATAGATAAGGGAGGGAACCCCTTCAGGAGTAGTAGGGCACTTCCCAGAACTTCTGAGGGAAAAGGTAGTCAGGGAGAGAGCCCAAGCGGGGTAACTAGGATGGAGGAAGAAGGGGCGGCTACACCGACGATGCTGGTGCCCAACTCGGACACGGAGACTGAGGACCCAGAGGCAAGCATGGGGAGCGGGGACCAAAGCCATGCGGATAAGGAGGACAATGATAAGGGGGGAAATAGCAAGGCGGGTCAAATAAGGGAGCCTCTCAGCACACCTCCTAAAGAAACGGACAAGGACGCCGCAAAAACAGGGGGCAAAAAGTAGCTTAATATCCTGGCCAACAGGTTGAAAGGATACATTTCTGGGGAGCTGCCTGTTTCGCTGTGGCCGGCTGAGGAACCAGTAGTCGAGGACTACGACTCGGCTTTAGCCAGCCTACTCACCTGGACGGGGGTGCTAGACCAGCTATGCGGAAAACACCCTACCACCAAGGGAGAAATCAAGATTGCGGTTGAGGAGTTGGGAAAGGCGGCTAGAAGGATTAAGAGGCAGGGCAAAAAAGGGATATAAGGGGAGGATAAAAGGGCGAAACACATAGGAATGATTACCCGGCTTGAGGGGGAAAACTCTGAGATGAGGACCAAAATACGAGGTGTGTTCAAAAAGTATCGCGACGTTTGTGTTTTTTCAAAAAGTATTCATTTATTCATGAATATCTATTTTGTCCCCTTCAAAGTAATCCCCATGAGATATTATACACTTGTGCCAACGGTTTTTCCAATCTTTGAAGCACTTCAAAAAACCTTTTTTTTGTATCTTGTTCAGCTCCTCCTTCGATGCCGTCTTTATCTCGTCAAGCGTAGCGTAACGTCGTCCTTTCATGGGCCTCATCAGTTTAGGGAACAAGAAAAAGTCACAGGGGGCCAGATCTGGGGAATACGGTGGCTGCGGCATCATTAGTGTGTTGTTTTTGGCCAAAAACTCGCGCACAAGCAACGATGTGTGAGCAGGGGCGTTATCGTGGTGCAAAAGCCAATTTTTGTTCTTCCACAAATCCGGGCGTTTCTGGCGGATTGCTTCGCGCAAATTGCGCATAACTTGCAGGTAATATTCCTTATTGACCGTTCTACCCTGTGGCAAGAACTCATGATGCACCACGCCCCTGCAATCGAAGAAAACTGTCAGCAAAACTTTCACATTCGACCGAACTTGGCGCGCCTTTTTCGGTCTTGGTTCGTGCGGCAGCTTCCATTGAGATGATTGAGCTTTGGTTTCCACGTCATAACCATAAACCCACGATTCGTCACCAGTTATGACCCTCTGGAGCAAATTTGGGTCGTCGCGGACAGAGTCCAACATCTCATTAGCAATGTTCATGCGATGCTGTTTTTGGTCGCAATTGAGCAATTTTGGTACGAATTTCGCGGCGACCCGTCTCATGCCCAAATCATTGATAAAAATCGAATGGCACGAGCCAATCGATATGTTTAGGTCTTCAGCAACTTCTCTAACGGTGATTCGACGATTGGCCAATACCATTTTCTCCACTTCATTAATTTTTTCGTCTGTTGTTGAAGTGCTCGGGCGTCCGGCACGCTCTTCGTCGTTCACATCTTCTCGGCCTTCTGAGAACATTTTGTACCACCGATAAACGTTGCTTCGGTCCAAGGTAGCTTCTCCGTATGCCACAGTCAACATTCGGAATGCATCCGCGCACTTAATTTCGTTTTTCACACAAAATTTGATACAGGTTCTTTGATCCATTTTTTTGAATAGGTAAAAATCGAAGACGATCCAAAACACGTGCAAGCAAAGCAGCTGTCAACAATTAAGTGAACATTCAAAATGGCCGAGCTTGTCGGCATAAGTGAGAGAAATTCGAATATACGCAACCCGCGAAAATTCAAAAGTCGCGATACTTTTTGAACACATTTCGTAGAGGGATTTTAGCGGGAGGCTGAAGAAATAAAGGCTAGAATAAAGGGGCTTCAGCAAAAACTATCTGAGGGAAAGCTTTGGAGGGAGAAGGGCCAGGAGAGCGGATAGTGCTCCCCTGTGCTCCAGATGCGGTAAGGAAATGAATTAAGAAAGGGCCGAGGAGCTTAGGGTAGCCCAGGTTATCGCTGAGCTTGACACAGCCCCTCAGGCGGCTCCAGAAAAACTGGTCCGAGAAGATGTTCTAGAGGGCCTCGCTAACCCAGCAAGGCATCTTGTCAGCAAGGGAGACCCGGGGGTCTTATCATACGGGAAGGCTCAAAGAGGGACTCAGCGTTGCTGGCCCAACTAGCGATGCAGTTCCCCTCGGCCCCAGAGGCAGCCAAAGTCCCGGTGGACAGGCTCGCGGTTTTCCGGAGCAGGGATGCCTTAGAGCTGGAATGTGATGAAGCCGAGGATACTCCCATGAGTGTCAAGTGTACGTCACGCACTTTAGTCGTTGGAGTAATCCCTGAAGGAACGCCAGCGGGCGGGCTTCTCAGGCTACTCACTAAGGTGGTACTGAAAGCAAAGGCGGAGCTAAATGAGGAGAGGTTTACCCTTCAGGTGCCGGAAAAGTACCAAACTGACGGCACACGAAGGGCCCTTGAGGCAAGCAGATAAAAAAAGCAGATAGAAGCAACGCTACGGCAGGCGTTGGGGCTGTCCGAGGACACCCCCCTTCGCACTGAAGACCGCCGCATGGGGAAAAATGGCTATTGGCAGTGTCTGGCAACGCTGCAATCAGCTGCAGCTGCCAGGCTTTTGTACAGACGGAGCATCACCATTGGAGGCTCCGTTTGCAGACCTGAGGAATGGGTCTCCGTGCCCATGTGCTACAATTGCCGGGGTGCGGGACACACGGCGAGGGACTGCAAAGAGCCGAAGGTAGACGCCAAGCAATGCTATCGGTGCGGAAACGAAGGTCATCTCGCGAGGGCATGCGACAATCCCAATTCTCACTGTCACGTCTGTGATAAAGAGGGGCACTCGGCGGCCTCTACGGCCTGCCCGGCGTTTGCTAAAGCCCTGCAGGAGCGACGCGAGGCTGTAAAGCAGAGGGCCATACAGCGGACAGAAGAGGAAAGAAAGAGGATGGAAGAAAGGGAGAGCAAGCTGGCTAAGAAGGAGCGGAAACTGAAGGCCAGGGTGCCAACAGTCGACGAGGACGGTTTCAAGGCGACTAAGACGAGAGCTAGGAGGCAACAGGTTAGTTCCGAGGGGACCGAGGGAGGGACAGGTAACCATCACAATGATTAGGGTCATACAGGTCAACCTAAACCGATGTAGAGCAGCCCACGCCCTGCTAGACCAGACAATCCAGCACAGGGGTATTGAGCTTGCTCTAGTATCGGAACCGAACAAAGGCATTGCACTCCGGAAGGGTGTTATAAGCCTTGATACGGGACATGACTCAGGCACCTGGTGGACGGAGAATAGTAGGCATTTATCGGTTAGAAGTCGGGGTTCCGGTTCAGGGTTTGCATGGGTAGAAATAGAAGGGCTAGGGGTTTTATATTCTTGCTATTTTTCACCAAATAGGGAACTTAGAGAGTTCAATGTGTTTCTCGATAGTCTGGGGCAGAGCCTACGCGTTCATTCAAAATGGGTTGCTTTTAGTAAACGACAGGAAAGTACCCACATTCTCGCGGGGAAACCAGAAGTCTTTCGTGGACCTCACGATGGCGAATGACATAGCCTTCCCAAAGATATCGGGTTGGCAGGTTGATGAGGAGGAAAACGGAAGTGACCACAGATACATCCTGTTTGAGGTCGCTACCCCTCCCGAGCCAGCTGCCACTCCGCGCAGACGCTGGCAGATGCGCAAGCTAAACCAGCGGGTTCTGGCGGAGAAGATTGACGAAGGCTGTCGACAGCTGTCAGAGGAAACCACGGATGAGACCCGGATTGCAGCTGTTCACTCACAACGGCCTGTGAGAAGGCAGGCCCCCGGACCAACTCTGGGCGCCGCCGGCGGCTGGTGCACTAGTGGAACGAAGAAATTGGCGAAACACGTCGTAAATGTACTAGACTAAATAACACTCGACAGCGCTCATGACTGAGTGAAAGAGTCGCCCGAGGGGAGCAAGAGTGGACGGTGGACGAACGATCGGCCGACCTCCTGGCGTCTTACGGAGCTGCCAGACGGACATTGCAGAAGCTTATTGAGAAGAGTAAGGCGAAATCTTGGAAGCTTTTGATAGAAGAGGTGGCAAGGGACGTTTGGGGTCGGCCCTACCAGATCGTCTCGGCCAAGCTCCGGAAACCACCTCCTAGACTACCACCGGATGTGCTGGAGAAGACGGTTCGCCATCTCTTTCCGGACCATCCGTGGAGAGGGGAGGAGTTTCTGGTTGCCCCGGAAGACATTCCGGAGGTAACGTTAGATGAGGTCGAGCGAGCAAGGAAAAGTTGACACCCTGGAAAGGCACCCGGCTCGGACGGAGTTCCTCCTGGAGCGGCGAGGCTGCTAGTGAAGCGCTGGCCAAAAGTCTTTCAGACCCTGGCCAACAGACTTCTCAGAGAGGGGCGTTTTCCGAGGCTGTGGAAGAAGGCTAACCTGGTCCTGATCCCGAAAGGGAGAGGGAATGCCCCTGCAGGGGAGCCTGCCTACCGTCCCATATGTCTTCTCGACACTATGGGTAAGGTCTTGGAGAACGTACTGGTTGACCGGCTCAACGCCGAGATCGAAGCCAAAGGGGCTCTATCAGAAGCACAGTATGGATTTCGGAAGGGACGGTCCACGTTCGACGCCCTGGCAAGAGTACTGAGACGGGCAGGTGAGCAGCTAACGAAGACCCCCAAAACACGGGACTTTGTGCTGCTCATTCTCCTAGACGTCAAGAACGCCTTTAACTCGATGAGCTGGAAAGTGGCAATGCAAGCGATGGAGCGCAAGGGCATCTCGCCCTACCTTCGTCGAATCATAGCATCGTACCTGAGAGGCCTGCTGGCCGGCGATCAGAGCTACGCAGTTACTGCAGGGGTCCCGCAAGGATCGGTTCTGGGACCGGTCCTGTGGAACCTCGCCTATGACGGGGTTCTCGAGCTGCAGGGTCTGCCTAGGGGTGTCGAGATGGTCGGTTATGCCGACGACTTGGCTCTCCTGGTCACGGCCCGTAATACGGGAGCACTAGAGTCAGCCGCCAATGAGGCCTTGCTGATGGTGACAGACTGGATGGAAGACCATTCATTAAAACTGGCACCGCACAAGACTGAGGCGCTGTACCTAACAGGCAGAAAAATGACCAAAAACATACAGGTCGAAGTAGCAGATCACCCAATTGTTTTGGGAAAAAAGGCAAAGTACCTCGGGGTGATACTCGACAAGGGACTGACTGGCGCAGCGCACATACAGCACGTGTCAGCACAGGCCCGAAAGGTGGCCAGCGATCTGGCGCGCCTGATGCCAAGAATCGGAGGAGTTGGAGAAGAAAAGCGCCGCCTTTTGGCAACTGCTGCAGAATCCGTTGCCCTTTACGGAGCACCGGCATGGGCAGACAGGGCACTTAGGACGGCATGCAACAGGAGAAAGCTGAGGTCGGCGCAACGGCCGGTGGCCATAAGGGTCTGCCGCGCATTCCGTACCGTGTCGACTGAGGCACTGCTTGTCGTGTCGAAGATGCTGCCATGGGATTTGTTGGCCAGAGAGCGAGCAGAACGAGCGCTGGACGGTGATCTAGACCCCACACGGGCTAGATTAGCTACTTTGGACTCTTGGCAGAAAGAATGGGTGAGGGCAGCAGCTCCTGGGGGGTCACCAAGGGTCGCTGGACCAAAATTCTGATCCCGGACCTACGGCAATGGTACGACTGCAGACACGGCGAACACATATATATATATATATATATATATATGTGTATATATATATATATATATATATATATATATATATATATACGAGGTGTGTTCAAAACGTATCGCGACTTTTGTGTTTTTTCAAAAATTATTCATTTATTCATGAATATCTATTTTGTCCCCTTCAAAGTAATCCCCATGAGATATTATACACTTGTGCCAACGGTTTTTCCAATCTTCGAAGCACTGCAAAAAACCATTTTTTTTTATCTTGTTCAGCTCCTCCTTCGATGCCGTCTTTATCTCGTCAAGCGTAGCGTAACGTCGTCCTTTCATGGGCCTCTTCAGTTTAGGGAACAAGAAAAAGTCACAGGGGGCCAGATCTGGGGAATACGGTGGCTGCGGCATCATTAGTGTGTTGTTTTTGGCCAAAAACTCGCGCACAAGCAACGATGTGTGAGCAGGGGCGTTATCGTGGTGCAAAAGCCAATTTTTGTTCTTCCACAAATCCGGGCGTTTCTGGCGGATTGCTTCGCGCAAATTGCGCATAACTTGCAGGTAATATTCCTTATTGACCGTTCTACCCTGTGGCAAGAACTCATGATGCACCACGCCCCTGCAATCGAAGAAAACTGTCAGCAAAACTTTCACATTCGACCGAACTTGGCGCGCTTTTTTCGGTCTTGGTTCGTGCGGCAGCTTCCATTGAGATGATTGAGCTTTGGTTTCCACGTCATAACCATAAACCCACGATTTGTCACCAGTTATGACCCTCTGGAGCAAATTTGGGTCGTCGCGGACAGAGTCCAACATCTCATTAGCAATGTTCATGCGATGCTGTTTTTGGTCGCAATTGAGCAATTTTGGTACGAATTTCGCGGCGACCCGTCTCATGCCCAAATCATTGATAAAAATCGAATGGCACGAGCCAATCGATATGTTTAGGTCCTCAGCAACTTCTCTAACGGTGATTCGACGATTGGCCAATACCATTTTCTCCACTTCATTAATTTTTTCGTCTGTTGTTGAAGTGCTCGGGCGTCCGGCACGCTCTTCGTCGTTCACATCTTCTCGGCCTTCTGAGAACATTTTGTACCACCGATAAACGTTGCTTCGGTCCAAGGTAGCTTCTCCGTATGCCACAGTCAACATTCGGAATGCATCCGCGCACTTAATTTCGTTTTTCACACAAAATTTGATACAGGTTCTTTGATCCATTTTTTTGAATAGGTAAAAATCGAAGACGATCTAAAAACACGTGCAAGCAAAGCAAGCTGTCAACAATTAAGTTGAACATTCAAAATGGCCGAGCTTGTCGGCATAAGTGAGAGACATGAGTACCAACATAACGCCACAAAAAATCGACTTCGAATATACGTAACCCGCGAAAATTCAAAAGTCGCGATTACGGTTTGGAACACACCTCGTGTGTAGATAATAGTATATTATATATTATTATAAGATATATATACATATATAATTATATATATATATATATATATTATATATATAATATCATCTATATATAATATGTATCAATAATAATATCTATATAATATATACATATATATATTCTATATATACATATATACCTATATACATATAGAATATATATATATAATATAAAATATATATTATTAGATATATATATATATATATATATTTATATATACATATATATATATATTTTTTTTTGGAGAGGAGGAAATGCTATTTACGCACCGTCAGACTGAAGAAAGGCAGACGGCCCCTTATCTCCATTCTGGTGTGTGGGACTCGGCGCGATGGTCCGCGCCCCTACCCACTAAAACCTGCCTCTCATAACGCCCTTGACACAGCCCAGATCTTCGTTTAATAGTACTATGGGCCGTGGGGGTGACATCCGGACTATCTAACCAGGTTCGCCTGCTTGTTTGGCGAAGTCTGCTCTCTGGCTGGCGTGCCTTGTGACAAGAGAGAATAATTTTCTCTTCTTGCGCTAATCCTGTCGTAACTCGCTCTTCTCTGCGTCCCGCATAGTTTCTTCTCCGTCAGCACCTCTCGCGCAACCGCTGCTCCAAGGGTCCATGATGCTGGTTCTGAGCAGATGAAATCCATGAATAGGGCTAGCCCATCTCTCGGGAGCACGAGAGGGTGTTTAGGTCTCTGGGCACCCGCGTTCGTCCAACTATATCTCACCCTGTTGCTTGCCTTACGTCTAGCCTCTTCATAGCACGGGCATTCTAAAAGAGTATGTGCCGCGTCATCTTCAAAGCCCAGCTTGCAGAACATGCACGTGTCCGAAGGCGCCTTATTGATCCTGTATAAATAGGACTGGAAATCTCCGTGACCGGTGACTATTTGCGTTAGGAAAAAGTCCATGTCACCTCCGGGCCTATTCAGCCATTTCTCGATGTTCGGTATCAGATCACGGACCTTGGCTCCCGCCTCGTCCTTCCTGAGGCTCTCCCATTCCGCCTGCCATCACAGAAGTGTTACTTTCGTTTCCTCTTCCTTTGCTTCCTTTGTCGTCCTATCTGGACCACGCTCCCACAGTCTTCGTCTTTCATCTGCTTTGAGGTCTCAGGGCGGGGTCCCTGCCAGAACCAAAGCTGCCGTTGTGCTCACGGTCCTGTAGGCCTGTGTGATGCGAAGAGCCGGTACCCGTTGGGCTCTTCTGAGTAGGCCTTTTCGATGTGTTTCTCCGCACTTATTTTTGAACCAAACCGGTGCACCGTACAGGACGATGGATTCCGCCACTGACATGACCAGCCTTCTCCTTGAGGCTCTGCTAGGTCCGTAGATATTTGGCAGGATTTTGGCGATATCGTTTGCCGCTTTGCTTGCCTTTATGATTGCCTTCTCTAGGTGAGGCACTCCTGTGAGTCCCCAGTCTAGTTGGACGCCTAGGTATCTCACCTCCTTGCTGAATATTATACTTGTTCCCTGCAGTCGTAGATTAATCTCTCTGCAGTGCTTTCTTTCTATGAGCAGCACTGCCTCTGACTTCTCAGGAGCTAGTTCCAGTCCAGCTCACTCCATCCACCTTTCGACTGCCTTGAGCGATTTGTTAGCGGCTAGCTCTAATTCTTCTGCTGTTCGGGCCTTGACCATAATTGCTAGGTCATCCGCATAGGCCTGCAGGTGGACCCCTCCTGGGAGTCCTGGCAGCCTTAGTGCATCGTCATAGGCAATGTTTCATAGTAACGGGCCAATGATCGATCCCTCGTCACCACTCACAAGACAATTATCGGGAGCGCAAACTTCGTGCGACTTGTTTCGAACAGTTGCAGCAGACGACATGTATATATATAATGTATATATACAATTATATATGTATATATAATATATATATATATATATATATATATATATATATATAAAATGACGCGCTGCGGCTGTCGCGCGACACGTCGGCGGTAGTGAACGTCGCCACACAGTCATTTTACATGCACTTAATCTGGACATCCCACCAAAAAATCGTAATTACTCCGCAACCACAACTCGCATTGCCATAAGTTTGTTCATGAAATGCGCATTTGCCTGAATATGTTAGTTTAGAGCGCTAAGAGCGCTAAAGCGTAAGTGGTCGTAAGGTAATGATTTTGAGGTATTGGGCGTGAAGGTTAATAAAATAACGTCATTTTAGCGAATTCTCTTCTAAGCGACCATGTAGCATCTTCTGACCGGCCTTATGAGTTCTTCGAAAGAAGCAGAATTTTCTCACAAACACGGCGGTGTGTTTAGCTTCTGTCTAGGAAACCTGGTTGTCTCGCAACAGCACATTCTATGCTCCTATGTCGGGCAAAAACACCAATGTCACAAATTGTAGTAATTTAACTCTCATTCCGAAACAGGGCCTCTTAGAGACCATGTTCCATTGGAAAAAAAATTTGCCATAACGAGCTCTACAATTCCATATATCGTTGATCAAATATTCCTGTAATACCCTGTATATATATATATATATATATATATATATATATATATATATATATATATATATATATATATATATATATATATATATATATATATATACACATTTATTTATATATGTATATTAATATATGTATATATATATATATATATATATATATATATATATACACATTTATTTATATATGTATATCAAAGAAAGGTTCTATTTATTAAGAATACTGATGGAGCTACAATTTTCTCATATTGTGTATATATATATATATATATATATATATATTATTATTATAATTTATTTAAGTGTAGCAAAATATACATTTGTGATGTAAGAACGTGTGCACAGCCCGCTGGGGCATAACTCAAGGCACTAGGTCCAGGCTTGGGCTGGTCCACCTAGCCTAGGTACCTCTCACCGAAGCGGCATTCCCCCTCTAAACATCTGATGACAGACGTTGCAGTAAATACTCGCCCGCCCTCCTGTCTCCTGTAGCGAGCGCCAATCTATTCCCGACATCCTTAAGCAGTTTCGTCGTGAGCGACCCAGGCCCCCCAATGTCTCGAATGCAAGCGGTGAGAACAAGTGTGGATAACTGATGCTTGAATATTTCCTGCACTTGGCTGCTTCCGCTAGGGCTGCCGCGTGTCCAGGGCGGGCTGCGCCCGTACCGACCATTGAGGGGGCTAAAGAGTCGGTTACGGTCGCGTCCCACACCAGCATTTGGCCTCGCTCGAAGGGAGTCAGGGTCATTTCATCAGGTCTCCTTCCATCGTCTCTGACTAAGCCAGACGGCTCCAAAATGCATGGGTAGCCTGCCGATCGAAGCCATCTGCTAAATGTCTCGTTCAACGCCGAGTGGCGTGCGATTCTGAACTCTGGAGACAGGAGAGTCCATGGTAACCTAGGGAGTCGACCTCGTCACCGCATCTGCACCGGTGTGGGGAGACTAGCTCAACTCCTAACCTCAACCCTACTAGTATTCGTGTAGACTCATCGTCGAGCAGGGTACCCAGCTGAGGGCTCGGGAGAGCGTGTAGCCATGCACCTGCACCGGGCGACGAAACTGCCTGTAACCTCGCTTTGCTAGCGGCTGTAGTTGTTCGGTCCCACAGGCCGTTCCATCGGCCGTCGTTTGCCAGTTTTGACCACGCGCGCTGAAGAGAAGGAGTCTCCGGTAGAGACCCGCAGAATGCGATGGCGTCATCGTGAGTCTGTTCAAGCGTGGCCTGGAAGTTTGCAATCGCCCGGGTGTCCAGGATAGACTCGACACCACTAGTCGCCGAATGTAAAGAGGCGATGTGTGCTGCGACTGAAGAAGAAACAGCTTCAGGCAGGCCCAGTCCGCCTCTGGCAACCGGTAAGAAGGCCTGAACTGGGGAATCGTCTCAACGTCATAGATTCCAACGCAAAGCCCATCTTCGAGTTAATTTCTTCCAACTGGGCCGAGAAGGCTGAACTGTTGATTCCCCTGAACAGGTAGTTCAGCCTCGACGCAGAGAAGCATGAATGCAGGAGGTACAACCCCCGGTGGGCGCCCAGCTGGAGCAGACGATTAAAACCAACTTACAGTTTTTCCATCCCACGTTCGATTGTCGGTCCAAGGTGGCGAGAGAACAGGGGTACGCCAAGAAGATCCAGGTCGTCGCCTGTTACGCGGCAAGCTGGAAGTAGGTTCTGTATAGCGGAGATTTCAGCGATACCTGAGCCGATTATGTGAACCTCACACTTGATTGGGTTCAGCTCCAAACCGCTGCATGTGGAAAAACTAAGTATCTTCTTTAAGTATTCACAGACCGTACTGATGTTACCTCCAATTACCCCGTCGTCCACGTACCAAAGATAAAGTATATATATATATATATAAATATATATATATTGTGGATGGAAACCGTGCGTTGCCTGACGCATAATAAGGCGGCGATTTTTGTATTGGGCATTCTTCCACTAGTTGTTCATCATCGCTAGCGTCCGATAGAAATCAATGCCTACTTGACACATTTTTGCTTCCCACTTTAGTAAGTGCTCTTGATACTCGCGAGTCAACCGCAGGTTAAAACGGCGCTGAAGATCTTCTGTGAAAAGCGGGGTACTCGAAGCCAGATACACCAATAGGTTGCGGGTGCGTCGATGAGCGCCCATAACCAATTTAATATACGTTGCTTTCAGGCGGTCGAGTTTGTCAAAGCTTGAAGCTCTGAGATGTTACCAAACAAGTTCGATCGCATAGCTTGCTGTAGGGGCAACTTTCAGGTCAAAAATTTAAAAGCCGTCTTCAACGAGAGGAGTTGCGGATTCTTAATTGAGTAAATGGCAATCAGCGCCTTACGGGCCCTTTCCTCTATATGTCTGGAAAATCAGGTACCGCTTGGCGTGAATTCCAATTCCAAATATAAAAAATGGAAGACAAATTCAATAGGTTGGCCGTAAAGCTTTACGGTATCAGCTGTTGCGAGGCGTCCTCCACGACGAAACTTCATTGCTTTTGTCTTTAAAATATTTATCTTCAGTGAAGTATCTGCCGCAAACTTTACAAGAGTGACCAACGCTTGCTGAATATGGAAGAGACTTTCAGAGTAGATAGCAATATTATCAGCATGTTTTCTTACGAGTCAAGAGATGTTGCCTGTCAATGCACGCCGGATATGCTAAGTACGCACGGCAAGATAAAGGTCATAGATGATCTTATCAAGAACTGCGAAACAGCAGATGATCTAAAGGATCTTATGTTACAGGAGTGGCCCTGCGGCGTGTTTAGCAACGTGTCTCAGCTCAAAACAAGCATATTAAAGGATAGTCCTCTTCGACTCCTCATAGCACGAAGTATGGACCCTGCTGACTCCGTTGTCTGGAAAAATGTGGCCTCGCAGTTTCAAGGAATAGCAGAGGAAGCTGGGAAGAAAGTTAGTACCGTGCACATTGCACGAGCTCTGGTGGCGATCCGGTTGCCAAAGGATTCGGGGCAATGGGAAGACCTCGAGCTTATAGAGAAGGTAATTGAACGAGCCAACGAGCTCTTAGGGAATACAGAGGAGCTACGCGTAGCAGGGGCAATCCCGTGTTACATGACTAGTCAAGGCGAAGTTAGGGGCGTCAAAAAGCTTTTTGAATGTGTGACCCGGAAACACAACGCCTACGTAGCAGTGACATTTGGGAGAAACAGAAAAGGGGAATCTGCCAAACGAGAAAGACGTGCCAGAAAAGCACTGAGTGGCACGACCGTACTTGTCCATAAGGAGGACGGTGCCTCCTACGCAGACACCTTAAAGCGATTGTGTAACAACACCATCAGCGTATTGGATGAGTTGCACTGACGGATGCTTCTTCTTCATAATTGCCGGCAGCTCACTGACAGTTGCAGATAACAGGATTGGATTAAGGTTATCGCCCTGAGCAACACCTGTTGTCTGTCCAAATTTAGGATGTTCGGTAATGCCGTTGTCCAATATCACACAATTCCCCTGGAGTATAGCCGTCATAGTTTGAGAAAACGCGGTGGCATACCCAAAGCTGCGATCTTCCACAGGGCAACGTTGCAAGGTGCAGTATCAAAAGCAGATTTTAAATCCACAAATATTGCAGACATTGAATGTCCGCAGCGGCTCACTGTTTTCTTAATATCTTCGAGAAATATTGCGCAGCTGTATGTGTTAATTTGCAGCGTTTGAATCCATGCTCTTCCATCCATGTTCTTCGGGTATGAAGCCTTGCATTTCGAGAACATTTTCCAGGCGCCGGCTTAGGAGCAACGATAGTAGTTTATAGATGGAGCTTTTCTTTGAAATTCCTCTCCAGACCGAAGGATCTAATACGTCACCTTTGCCTTTAGGCATCACGGCCAGTATACAGTTTCGCCAACTAGCCGGTATACCCCTATGTCGAGGCATCTATTCACTAAGTGAGTACTCGCTGGTTGCAGCGGTTCCGACTGCTTGATATAATCATTTTTAATTTTATCTGATCCCGGTGCCTCTCCATTTTCAAGATGCGAAATTGCCATCGAAACTTCCTGCAAAGTTTCCGGAGGATGCTGGCAATTTCGCTGTGCGGGGCGTGCGGGATTCTGTTCGCCAATGATAACATGGATAACTCAGGATTGTTGTTGTCAGTTTTTCGCAGAGACTCCTTACGCTGAGGCCCTCGGAATTGAAGTTCAGTGTCCTAGACAAACGGTTAATGCAATCTGCATCCAGCAAGTTTCCGACGTATTTTCTTATATATATATATATATATATTTATATATATATATATATATATATATATATATATATATATATATATATATATAATATATATAGAGAAATATTATATATATATATATATATATATATATATATATAATATATATATAGAGAAAATATTGTGATGATTTATTAATCAATTACAATACGTTTGCACACTCGGCAGTGCTCTCCTTAATAAAAATGGTGGTAAAAAGGTATCACGTGAAGTTAAGTCAGTTGTCCGTGTCCTTGCTTGATGGTAGCCCCCGCTCTTATGGACCCGGTGCGAGCGGTATATCCTCAAGGTTCCTTGCGTAGTTACAACGGTGAGATCTATAAAATTCCTCTTCGTGACGCCGAGCCCCAAGAGCGTCCTCGCAGATTCGGAGTCCCATACACCACTCCATAGAGATAGTGATGGATCCGAATCTGCGAGGTTTTTGCGGGTCGGGGAGCGCCGCTCTTAGGAACTCGACGTCATATTTGGCGATCTTGTCTTGCCGTGCTTTTGCCAGGTCCCGGTTCGGGCCGCAAACCTCGGCATCTAAAACCCAGAATTCGGTAGGTGTTGTTATTACGAGGTCGGGCTTTAGACCCGGTGCGCCCGGTCGACGAAATACTCGCTCACGAACCACCTCATGACCCCTTTCGCGGAGAAGACGCGCCACGCGATCACAGACGTCGTCATGTCTCTTTATGATTTGTTTGTGTGTTGTATTGCACATCTGAGCGACATGAGCCAACGTCTCAGGCGCATGACACCCGTGTCTACAACGTTTGTTGTAGCCCGGGCGTCCCCTGGCCAATCTGGCACGCGTTGGTAGTGCGTTGACTCTGAGCTTTAGTAGGTTTAAATACTCCTTACCAGATAGGTAGGGCATACCCTTAATCCAGTAGTGTACAAAGGGCGTTTCGTGTGCTTTTTTAAAATGTGCCCCATCAAACGTGTTGTGTAGTTGTTGAGACCAGTAATCGGTCTCCTGTGTAGCGGTCTCAATGGAGGTTCCCAAGCGCTCGCAAAGAAGTCTTGTTTTCGCAAGATCTTTTTTAAAGTGCTCGGTGGTTAGCATCCATTGGACTTCAAGGTGCGTGGAGTGTTGTAGTGCTGTCAGGCAGGAGAGGCGGAGTCTGGGAATGGATGTTTAGAGGCAGGGGATGTCCAGACCGCCGTGTGCTGTGTCCGTGTACAGGTAGGCGTTCGGCACCGAGTTTTCGAGCTTAAGCCATTTCGATTTAACAACCTTTCTGATCTCTTTATCTAGGTCACTAAGGAGTGCGTAAGATGGTCTGGGACCGGAGACCAGTTTATATAGGAGCCGGGGAATTATATATATATATATATATATATATATATATGGAACAGATGGCGCAACGTGCATTTCAAGGTAGCAATCAGAATTGGTTGACCTTGGTGGTACAGTACCACTGACAATGAAAAATTGTTAAAATACAGGCTAATTTGAGCACTTCGTGGTGGCTTTAAGGTGACTTCCTTGTGCACAAGTAGATGTACCGAGCCACTCGACCATGCCCAAAAGGAAACGTTTAAATCTTGCACGCAGGAGGCTGCAAAGTGTTGATGCGCTCGGTAGTCGGCTCTCGCCTTCAGTTTAGTCAGCAAGCGGCGAAATTTAGAGGCTAATTCGAAAGACTAATTGCAGACCCTCACAGGCGTATCTTAGTACTTGGTTGGCGAACAAAGGCGCCACGCTGTTGGGGAGGGGGAAGAGAGCGGGCCTCCGAGGAATGCGCCGCAGCAAAGCGATCTAAATTAGATCATTGCCCCAGCATGTGGTCGCCTCACTCGTCTTTCCTTTCCAAAATCGTTGTCTCTTCCGGCATCAAGCACTCGGAGAGCTCCTTGCTTATAAGGCGCTCCAACACTCAATCGGTCATCAGTCGTTCAGTTCTAATAGTCGGAATAGGTCTGCAATGATTTTGACACTACTTATTTGCTGTTTTTGTTCTTGGCGATTGAGTTATCTTCATTTACTGAACACCAACATGAAGGCGATGGTGTTGATTGTCGTGTGCTTGGCCATGATACCAGCAATTATCTGCCAGCCGACACTACGGGAGGAAACCAAAGCTGCTACTACATCAGCCCCCAGGCCACCCAAGGCTGGCATAAGCCCCTCCACCAGCACGCTTAAGGCCGCAATACGTTCCGCCTCCAAGACGTCCATCATCACCACCACTGCTGCGCCCGCGGCCACGACGACAGTAACAAGTGAAGAGTTCGATGTTACAACAGAGCCTGTTATTGAGTTGCCGACAACCACATTGCTCAAAATGGTTTCTTCGTTCATTTGGGGTGCCAATGAAGGTGACGGTCAAACCGACCAAAATACCGGCGGTTACAATGACGAAGATGCTGCAATTGGCTACGGTAATTACGAAAAAGCTGCGATTGACTACTTTAATGACGAAGAGGCTACTATCGACCAAAGGCTACACGATCAAGACGACAACACTAACAATAGCGACGAGATGATCCAGATTGTCCCAACAGCCTTGCAAGCCGTTCGAGACGCGTTTTCAGAGTTGACCGACACCTCGTCGTTGAGCGGTTACCTCCTCTCCGCCATCGTTGAGGAGACCGGTAAGCATATGTTGCGGGAGCTGGTCACGGCGTTCACGTTTCGGCTTTGGTCCATCATTCTCACGAAGCCTACAATACCACCGGTCGTTGCAGTGGATCGTCAGCTGTCGGACGACATTGGTCTGACAATAACCACGCTCAGTACCACCACCCCGCCGCCATGGACCTCGTCTTCATCGCTGTTACTGTCACGCATGCGATCACTGGCCAGCTCTGACGTGGCCACGACAAGGCTTACTACAGCTACGACAGAACCACCCCTGACAACGACCGAAATTTTTACTACAACGACCACAACGGAACCTACTACTAAAACGAAACACAACCTGTTGTCGCTTTCAAGCACAGACATCTCCACCACTACCGAGAAAATCAGCTCCACTGATGGGCCCTCTACGACCAGTATTAAGTCTTGGGGCTCTTGGCTAGGCTTCGTAGCTGGGCTTCTGCTGCCTCCGCAGCTCTAGTATATACATATATATAGTTTAACTATAATTAATTCAATAAATCGTTTGCAAGTATGCACAATGTTATATGAATTTGTTGTTCGTTCGTTAGATATTTATTCTATTATTTACCCAAAGTTTTTATTCAAAGTTTTGCCTAAATACGTAACTTTTCAAATGCTTTGAAAATAGGCATACGTATCGAGTTAGAATTGCCTGAAGCCCCAACTCTCAGAAACCTAAAGGTTGGTGTTCATCTACCTCGCTCATTCCGTTCCACCGAGTCAGATCAACTAGTAAGCTCATAATATATGTCCCCTGACGTATGGTTATCGGCACGTAAGTGGCCCGAATTGTCTAATGCATGCACGCTGCTGAATCTTGTACTCTCTAACGTTTTCACCAGATCGTCTACAGCCGTCTTCGAGGATTCTGCATTCGACCATACGCCGCACGAAAAACTCGCAAACACTACGTTGAACTGCAAAATAAATAGTCCTGGAAGTAGAAGACTATTACCTGGTATGTATCTATATACTTTTATATCCAACACCTGATAGGCAGCCTGCTGATGTAAGACACGATATTGGAAACACAATAAGGTATTGTATTCATCTAAACAGGCACGTTGCAATAAAGGCCGACTTAAACTGCGACCTATTAAAAGATAATGTACGAAGCGCAGCTTTTGTATCAAGACTACATAAGCTTGGATTGCAAACTAAAAACAATGAAGCAGAAGTTGCGTGCATAAGCTTGAGTGAAAGAAGTGCGGTCGATGTTCTATTAACCTCAGCATAGCCATCACAATCAATAATTAGCGCAAGACCCTCTGCGCATCGGAAACACTATATAATCACGTAAATTTGCACCAAACTAACCAACCCTATGCTCCTTTAGTACACAATGCTCATTGAACATCCAGGTATTACAACAAGCACCTTAACTCATTTAGCCAGCAGACAATATCAATGGCACTGAAACCCCCTACGCATAAACCATAGATTAGATAAAATGCGAGGCCATAAAGTGCACCTTATGTAGTCACACGGATCATAGCCCGGTACTGTATGACACACGCACAACAAAGTGCTATAAAGCCATGGATATTTCTTCCAAAACGATCCACATTGCCAAATTTATGAATAAATACTTCATTTCACGCGCCTATACGGTAACTTCATACTACCTTCAAGGAGAATACCTACGATTATTAACTGAAGAAAATGTTGCCAGTGTTATCAAATCCAAAGCAAATGGTGAATCTGCAGGCCCCAACCAAATTGTGCATAAGCATGTATAAATACCCTGTGCCCGCCATTATTCAACCTGTATAACGCAAGCCTACGCAGCGGTTAAATACCGGAAGAATGGAGAAAGAGTTTACCGCAGCCAATTAACAAAAGGAAGAGTGAAGCAGCAGACCCAACTGATTACTGTGGAATTGAACTAATTAGTCTCGTTTATATAATTTAAACTTCACTTGTTGTAGAATGTTTATATACAATTGTATTTTTTTTTAATTATTATTATTATTATTATTATTTTTTTTTTACGTTTTTTCCGTAAGGCTTATGCCCGTGTACGGTTTTTTCATGTCATGGCTAATGTTTAATCCACTCCGGCATTTACCTTGTCTAAATTGGAAACCATGCAAACCAATTTAAGAGTGGCCGGTCTGGGCCTCGAACCCAGGCCTCCCGAATGCAAGGCAAAGGCTTTTGCCACTAAGCCATCTTGCTCGATGTAAGCTTGACTCCGTCGGATTTGTTTTTTGTTTAGACCACGTCGCCAAGATTAATAAAAGATGGCATATACCGCTTTTATGGACTGCATTTGACTGCGTTAAAAGAGACAAACTCCTTGAAGTACTTCGAACTTGAATTTGTATAGAGGGAGCTATGTATAATCCGATATGCGTAATGCTGCAAGTGAACTTAATTACCATTAAGAATGGAGTTCATGATGTCAACAGGCCAGTAGCACAGAGAACTGGAGTCGTTCAGTGTGTCCGTGCAAGTCCGTTGTTCTTAAAACTGTATATCGCTGGCTTGGCAGACGCTTTTAGAAATGCAAAAACGATACACGCATTTTATGCCGGAGAGTCAGTGTCAGTAGTTTTTGCAATAACACAAAATCGTCTGCAGTTGTATCTACAGAAAGCCTCAGACTGGTGGCGAGAAAATTAACTAATAATCAACATCGCTAAACAAGAGCACTACATCAGGGCGAATTGTACGCCACAGACGACAGGTGCATTAAGATTTTGGAAGTAAATAATGAACTCCTCAACCACTTTTGCTATCTAGGATGACAGTGACCCCTTGGCTGTCATTTAGCAGACATATGGAGAAATGCAAGGCCACCGCGGTCATTATTCTAGTGGGAGATGTTATTGAAACAGATTTAAAAATCAAACCAAACATATTTAGAATTAATAATTTTTTCAATAGAAGATACTGTCTTATTTTACAATGTTAGACCTTGAAAACCCTTAAATTGAGTGTGTGTGAGATATGAATAAGCGCGTGCACATTCGAGATTTCAGGGCTAATTTGAAAGGCTCATTTCAAGCAGCCAAACCTCGCTGATTGGTGAGGTATCATTACCGAGCAAAGTTATCACGCTGTTAGGGAGAGAGCTGTCAGGCGCCCTTCGAGAGAAGATGCGCCACAGTGAAGTGACCTGAATTGGAACCTAGTCCCCCGCATGCGCTCGCCTCACTCATTTCCCTTTCCCTCGTCGATGCCACTTTAGGCATCGAGTACTCGTAGAGTGCCATTTGCTTATAAGGAGCTCCAAGACTCAATCTGTCATCAGTAGTTCAGTCAGATCGTGCTTAAGTTCGTTCTCCTAATCGAAGCAAGCCTGCAAATATTTTGCAAGACCACTCGTTGTTGCTATTGTTGTTGGATGTTGAGCCATATCCATTCACCGAATACCAACATGAGGGTGACGGTGTTGACTGTCGTGTGCCTGACCATGATGCCGGTGATTCACTGCCGGCCTGCGCTACGGGAGGAACCGGAGTCGCTGATGCCATCGATAATCGACTTGACCAGCTGCTTTCCTAGTCCAACCCCGCCCGCCACAGAAAAGGACGTTATGCTAATCGGAGTTAACGCAGGATAACGCTGCACTATATAAGAAGTATCTGGCGTGGCGTATATAAAGGCAGCATAGCCTTTTCTTTTGTGACAATTATAATAAACTATTTAAGATTAACAATAATGTACCGATCAGGATCCGCTGTTTTGCCTGAGGCGCCGCGTCTCCCCTTGGATATGGGTTTCAACTATGACACTCCGGCTGAGCCCCGCTCAACAAGACGGCGGCCACCATTTTCAACGCCGTCCACCCAGCCAGCCTGCCTTATGACACCAGCTATCGCATGTATATACTGCGGTGGCTTGTTCAGGAGCTCAGAACCAAACAGTGATGCATTTGTGTGCATACATTGTAAATTCAGAATTGAAAAAGAAGTGAAGGAAACGAATATAATTGAGCTTGTGGATAAACAGGCTGCTTGTAATGATAACTATTGCGTTAACGTCGGAAAAACATTGTGTGCTTTTAAATCCGCCATTGAAGACCTCAAGAAAGCGATTTTAAGAACGGACAACGATCATGATGAAAAATTCAGAGCTATTTTTACCAAATTAGATTTTATCTCAGCTCACGGTGAATTGAGCGTCGCCGTCCTCTCTCCCTCGCCTCAAACAGAGAAAAACGCACCAATAATAATGACAACAATGGCCAGTGCAACAGCAACAACAAAAACAGGCGACCAGACCAACGACCTACCGGCTGTTGCACGAAGGATCACAGAGGCTCTTGAAACTGCAGCAGCAGCAGCAACAATACCATCAAGCGTATCAAACATCGGCTCACTGATTGCTGCAGTGGTGGAGGACAGCGCGGCAGCAGCGGTAGCTTCAACATCAAACACCAAAACCAACGGGTTGCCGGCTGCAGCTTCTTCCGCGCTGATTGAAAATAGTAAAACAGCAGTTTTATCCACAAACAACGGAATCCCAACTGCTATACGCAATGTCACCGCTTGCACACAAACAGACATCTTCGTGCAGGCTGGCATCGATGGCACTGCAGTCGACTCCCAGCCTACCCGAGAGTCGTCCTTCCACTCACCACCCGTCAAGTCCGTTCTTCTGGCCGGTGACTCCAACATCTCCCGTCTTGCGACGAACGTGCTTGACATGATGGGTGGCGACGTGCGCTGTAATATCTCGGGGCAAGGCGGCGCCACGTTAAGCAAGGTTATCGCAAACGTGCGTCGCCATATTGCCATATATAACACACAGCCGACGGACCAGCTCGTCATGCTGCACGCCGGGTTGAATGATATCTTGAAGAGCCCAGCCAGTGAGGATATTGTCGAGGTGTGGAGGCCGATGGAGCATCAGCTGAATGACCTGGTGAAGTTCTGCGAAGCCAACAACGTCAGACTGACCGTCTGTTCTATCCCGGTAGTAACAGGCGGTCCAGGCAAAGACCGCCGCGCGGATTGCGAAGTTGTTAACGGTAAAATGTGGGCTAAATTTAAGGATTCGGCCGTGCTTTATCGTGACTTCTCGTATATCCAGCGCTGTGCCCGGTCTATGGACACCGATGGAGTTCATTTCAACCGCCGTGGAGCAAGGCAGGCGGCCAGGCCTATCGCCCGTGAAGCCGCCAGTTTCCTGGGAGTGAAACCTAATATTGCGGGAATTAACATTAAGTTCAATGCAACTCGGCGTCAACCAGCTGACCATTCCTCCCGGGCATTTTCCTCCTCTGTTGCCGGCAGTAGTATGAACAACTTTAACTACCAAACCGGGATCGCTCCTTTTCAACACCGTCCTCCACCCCTTCCTCCACCGCCGGTTCTCCCAGCCATCTGGCCCCCCCGGCTCCACATACCGCCTCCACCTCTGCCACTAGTACCTCCACTTCCCAGCCTCTTCCCAGACTACCTGCTGTTTTAAAACAATCTAGATTAAATTACCACCCCAAAGTCTCCGCCGAACAGTTGGCATCACTTACCCCTGCGGATAAAAACGCGATAAAATGTTTATATTTTAATGCACGTTCGATAGGTAAGGATGATCGTACACAATTGCTCAGTTCATATACTGCCTTAAATGATATTAATATAGTGTTTATAACCGAAACCTGGTTAGGTGTAGGTGGCAAGCACGTAACCGATAGAGAACTGTCGTGTAATGATAGGTACTCAGTATTTCGATGTGATCGTGGCTCCCGAGGAGGGGGGGGGTTTGTATATTAATTCAAAACACGATGAAAGTTTGTGAACTAAGACTAGAGAGTGGCATCGAAGCTGTCGCGTTAGACGTATATTCCAAACATAGTTCCATCAGGGTTGCCTGTTATTATGCAACAAACGCCGGCACCCTTGCTGAACGCAAGAAACGCATGAAAACTGTATGTGATTCATTTGACTTAATTTGTGATACAACCAGTCCAATTTTAATTTCTGGAGATTTCAACCTTCCAAAAATACACTGGAAGGATATTACGCTTTTAGATTCGCAAACCATGGAGTCCACCTTTGTTAATGCCTGCATCACTAACGGCTTACACCAACAAATAGACGAGGTCACTCGCCCTCGACTGTATTGCCATGGTGCTGAGGCTGCGCAGGCCAGTTCCAATGATGAAATAGATAACACATTCGCCACTGTAGGTAATGCTAAGAATCACTTCGCTACTCAATGTAAGGACACTAACATAAATAATAATTTCAGTAAACTATCCAGTCACACCAATAGTAATGGTAATAGATATAGTAATGACAGTCATGCAACTAGTCACATTAATAGTAATGGTAACCTTAGTAGTGTTAGCCAATTAGCTACTAGTTTTACTAATAGTTGTATTGTCACTGATGAAAGAATTTTAGGTATCTCCGACGATGACGACGACAATCTGGGCTCTATTATTGATTTAGTTTTAACCTCAGACCCGTCCATCATTATAGATATACGAGTATTTCAGTCGCCAATTCCATCCGACCACAATGCCATTTCGTTTTCTATTTTATTTGATGCTAATTATCCTACGGTAGACGAGGGAGGTTATAATTTCTGGAAGGGGGACTATGAAATAATCCGCTGTAGGCTTGCTTGTATAAACTGGAGGAACTTGTTTTTAAATTGCGATACCGTCGACTCGATGTATGATAGCTTTGTATACCAGATACATTCACTAATTGAAGAGTTTGTACCTAAACGAAATGGCAAGTCAAAAAATAATGCAAATTTACGTAAATATGTCACCTATCTAGAACGGTTGATCGACCAGGAGCCAAATGTGCAGTATGAAAAAAAGTTAAGGAAGGCGACTAGAAGACTTCGTATAATGGAAGAAGCCAGTCTTGATTTTAAAAACACAAAGTCGTTTTTTAGATATGCAAATAAGCGATTAAAAGGAAAAGAAAACATTTCGGCTTTAAATATAGATCAGACGGTCCTCGTAGACGACGCTTCTAAAGCAAATGCATTTAAGGACTTCTTCTCGTCGGTTTATGTTGCCCAAGGGAGTTCAGTTCCCGAAGGTGTTTCCAACGACGTGGTCTCGAAAGATAGTTGTCCATACTTGGAAATATCAGAATATAATATTCTTTCTAAAATCAAACAACTACCCACTAAATGCAGCTTTACTCCTGATTTAATCCCACCCATATTTTATAAAAATGTAGCGTCTGCGATAACTGAACCCCTTTTCTTGATATTCAGTAGGTCTTATGAGGATGGCATTGTGCCAAAACATTTTCGGCAATCAGTCGTAACCCCTGTACATAAGGAGGGTCTAAGGTCAAATGTAGATAATTACAGACCTGTAGCTCAATCATCTATCGCATGTATTATCTTTAAAAAACTGCTAGTGGACCACATTTTTAATTTTTTTCAATCTAAATGTTTGCTGGACGAGAATCAACATGGTTTTACTAAAGGCAAATCCACGGCAACTCAACTCGTCGAAATGACTCAAGATCGGGCTGTTATGATAAACAATAGGCTGGCCTTTGATTGTATATATTTTGATTTCTCGAAGGCATTTGATAGAGTAAACCATGTAAAACTTGTACAAAAGCTTAGGTACTTGGATGTAGATACTCGCTCTATATCATGGATTGCTAGTTATCTTACCCGTAGAGAGTTCTGCGTTCGCGTAAACAATAGCTTTAGTGAGTCGGGCACGTGCCCCTCAGGTGTTCCTCAGGGATCAAGCCTCGGGCCACTTTTATTTTGCACATTTGTTTTAGATCTTAGAAACGTTATTCCTGAGTCGATAACTTATAAGCTCTATGCTGATGATTTGAAACTATACGGACCTTCCAACACCGCTAGCGAAAGGCAAGTACTACAGAGTACGATTGAAGCGGTTTCTAAGTGGTGTGTTGATAATGAAATGCTTATATCAGTGCCGAAATGTGCTGTATTGTGTTTAAAGGAAGCCCATAACTACACGCTACATGGGGAGGCTATCCCTATTTTAAATTGTATTAGGGACTTAGGGGTTGTGGTGACACCGCAACTGGATTTTAGCACCCATATTACACAAGTCATCCGATCAGCTAATCTTATATCTAATACCATATTTCGTTGTTTCATAATTAATGATTACAATTTTTACATGAGGCTTTATAATAGTTTGGTTGTACCTAAGTTTCTCTATTGCTGTGAGGTTTGGCGGCCTTACTTAGATAAACACATTGAAGCAATGGAAAGTGTACAGAGGAGATTCCTTCGTCGAGTCTCGTTAAGGTGTAACGTTGCCCGAAATTCTATTGTGATAAGCCCTATTCGGGAACTTCAGTCCAGAGCGGATTATCGCATGTTCAATCGTATTATAAACTCATCAAGTAAGTCAAATTATTTTAGCATTGGGTTGAACAATCTTAGAAGCGGTAACACCATCTCGTCGAAACAAATTGCCAAGACAGATCGTGTAAATAACATGTTTTCGTGGCGGATGGCGAGGGCAATGAGAACTTAAAGCACTAACAGTGCAAATGTCGCCACACAAGTAAACTGACTATTGTATGTATCTAGGTAACGGTTTCTAAAATGTAAATATTGTCCCCCCTTTGACTAAATAAAGGTGCATTTGATTTGATTTGATTTGATTTATCGTCCTCGACGACGAACCATTGTTAACGAAGAGCGCGCCACCAAGAAAACTTGATGTAGACCGCAAACATCCGTGATATCGCTGCCCCGAGGCGACTAGTGATCACCGTTGTGTAAAATACGTGAAAAAACTTCGCGTTGGTGCATTATCCTGATGAATAATTACAACATCTCCAACCCTAAGCTCACTGCTTCTCAGATAAAATATACTTGTCGCGTCACCAGCACTAAAATCGTAATTAATATTTTCAAGGGCACGCCACATCTTTGCGAGACTAGAACCTCGAGCGCCCTGTCGAGTCATATCTCCTGAGGATAGCGCGATTGGAACCCGAGACGTGGATGGAAGATCGTCAGCCGCGATGACGATCTTAAGTTAGGCTAGCCGAGTCTACATCCTCCGTCTAAGGGCTTGGAATCTCCGTGCGGCATATCTTCAATGCACCGACGGCTTGACAGGTTGAGATGCCTAAACTTTTCGGGCTGACCCTCAGCCAAGATTGACCGTCTACGGACTGCTTTTCGCATTGCCTCAGAAACGGACCCCATAAATACAGATGTGCAACGGTGGGGCTCGAACTCGCGCACCTATGTGTCTCCTCCGATCGCGAGACGCAGGCGAATGCATCACGCCACCAAGCTCGACATGTTGAGATACCTAGAGTTTCTCCAACAGTCCTGGTGGCAACATGGCCACTCACTTCTAGCAGTATACGGTTTATCAGTACTGTCTAGCCTAAATTGCTGCAAGCTCTAAACTGGTGACTAAATCCCTCAAGGCATCAAGCGGGTGTCTTCAGGCAGGAGTTTCCGGTACTGGCACACCAGCAATTGTAGTTAGATGGTTAGCTAGAGCGCTATTCTGCACACTGTATGATGATATCCCCAAAAGGTATTTCGGGGGGAGAAGCAAATAGAGCGCTATTAAAACAAGTGAATGGTTAGTTTACAAAATGCAGTATGTACCGACCAAGTTTCCTATAACGTTTTCACCAGATCGTCTACAGCCGTCTTCGAGGATTCTGCATTCGACCATACGCCGCACGAAAAACTCGCAAACACTACGTTGAACTGCAAAATAAATAGTCCTGGAAGTAGAAGACTATTACCTGGTATGTATCTATATACTTTTATATCCAACACCTGATAGGCAGCCTGCTGATGTAAGACACGATATTGGAAACACAATAAGGTATTGTATTCATCTAAACAGGCACGTTGCAATAAGGGCCGACTTAAACTGCGACCTATTAAAAGATAATGTACAAAGCGCAGCTTTTGTATCAAGACTACATAAGCTTGGATTGCAAACTAAAAACAATGAAGCAGAAGTTGCGTACATAAGCTTGAGTGAAAGAAGTGCGGTCGATGTTCTATTAACCTCAGCATAGCCATCACAATCAATAATTAGCGCAAGACCCTCTGCGCATCGAAAACACTATATAATCACGCAAATTTGCACCAAACTAACCAACCCTATGCTCCTTTAGTACACAATGCTCATTGAACATCCAGGTATTACAACAAGCACCTTAACTCATTTAGCCAGCAGACAATATCAATGGCACTGAAACCCCCTACGCATAAACCATAGATTAGATAAAATGCGAGGCCATAAAGTGCACCTTATGTAGTCACACGGATCATAGCCCGGTACTGTATGACACACGCACAACAAAGTGCTATAAAGCCATGGATATTTCTTCCAAAACGATCCACATTGCCAAATTTATGAATAAATACTTCATTTCACGCGCCTATACGGTAACTTCATACTACCTTCAAGGAGAATACCTACGATTATTGACTGAAGAAAATGTTGCCAGTGTTATCAAATCCAAAGCAAATGGTGAATCTGCAGGCCCCAACCAAATTGTGCATAAGCATGTATAAATACCCTGTGCCCGCCATTATTCAACCTGTATAACGCAAGCCTACGCAGCAGTTAAATACCGGAAGAATGGAGAAAGAGTTTACCGCAGCCAATTAACAAAAGGAAGAGTGAAGCAGCAGACCCAACTGATTACTGTGGAATTGAACTAATTAGTCTCGTTTATATAATTTAAACTTCACTTGTTGTAGAATGTTTATATACAATTGTATTTTTTTTTAATTATTATTATTATTATTATTTTTTTACGTTTTTTCCGTAAGGCTTATGCCCGTGTACGGTTTTTTCATGTCATGGCTAATGTTTAATCCACTCCGGCATTTACCTTGTCTAAATTGGAAACCATGCAAACCAATTTAAGAGTGGCCGGTCTGGGCCTCGAACCCAGGCCTCCCGAATGCAAGGCAAAGGCTTTTGCCACTAAGCCATCTTGCTCGATGTAAGCTTGACTCCGTCGGATTTGTTTTTTGTTTAGACCACGTCGCCAAGATCAATAAAAGATGGCATATACCGCTTTTATGGACTGCATTTGACTGCGTTAAAAGAGACAAACTCCTTGAAGTACTTCGAACTTGAATTTGTATAGAGGGAGCTATGTATAATCTGATATGCGTAATGCTGCAAGTGAACTTAATTACCATTAAGAATGGGGTTCATGATGTCAACAGGCCAGTAGCACAGAGAACTGGAGTCGTTCAGTGTGTCCGTGCAAGTCCGTTGTTCTTAAAACTGTATATCGCTGGCTTGGCAGACGCTTTTAGAAATGCAAAAACGATACACGCATTTTATGCCGAAGAGTCAGTGTCAGTAGTTTTTGCAAAGACACAAAATCGTCTGCAGTTGTATCTACAGAAAGCCTCAGACTGGTGGCGAGAAAATTAACTAATAATCAACATCGCTAAACAAGAGCACTACATCAGGGCGAATTGTACGCCACAGACGACAGGTGCATTAAGATTTTGGAAGTAAATAATGAACTCCTCAACCACTTTTGCTATCTAGGATGACAGTGACCCCTTGGCTGTCATTTAGCAGACATATGGAGAAATGCAAGGCCACCGCGGTCATTATTCTAGTGGGAGATGTTATTGAAACAGATTTAAAAATCAAACCAAACATATTTAGAATTAATAATTTTTTCAATAGAAGATACTGTCTTATTTTACAATGTTAGACCTTGAAAACCCTTAAATTGAGTGTGTGTGAGATATGAATAAGCGCGTGCACATTCGAGATTTCAGGGCTAATTCGAAAGGCTCATTTCAAGCAGCCAAACCTCGCTGATTGGTGAGGTATCATTACCGAGCAAAGTTATCACGCTGTTAGGGAGAGAGCTGTCAGGCGCCCTTCGAGAGAAGATGCGCCACAGTGAAGTGACCTGAATTGGAACCTAGTCCCCCGCATGCGCTCGCCTCACTCATTTCCCTTTCCCTCGTCGATGCCACTTTAGGCATCGAGTACTCGGAGAGTGCCATTTGCTTATAAGGAGCTCCAAGACTCAATCTGTCATCAGTAGTTCAGTCAGATCGTGCTTAAGTTCGTTCTCCTAATCGAAGCAAGCCTGCAAATATTTTGCAAGACCACTCGTTGTTGCTAATGTTGTTGGATGTTGAGCCATATCCATTCACCGAATACCAACATGAGGGTGACGGTGTTGACTGTCGTGTGCCTGACCATGATGCCGGTGATTCACTGCCGGCCTGCGCTACGGGAGGAACCGGAGTCGCTGATGCCATCGATAATCGACTTGACCAGCTGCTTTCCTAGTCCAACCCCGCCCGCCACAGAAAAGGACGTTATGCTAATCGGAGTTAACGCAGGATAACGCTGCACTATATAAGAAGTATCTGGCGTGGCGTACATAAAGGCAGCATAGCATTTTCTTTTGTGACAATTATAATAAACTATTTAAGATTAACAATAATGTACCGATCAGGATCCGCTGTTTTGCCTGAGGCGCCGCGTCTCCCCTTGGATATGGGTTTCAACTATGACACTCCGACTGAGCCCCGCTCAACAAGACGGCGGCCACCATTTTCAACGCCGTCCACCCAGCCAGCCTGCCTTATGACACCAGCTATCGCATGTATATACTGCGGTGGCTTGTTCAGGAGCTCAGAACCAAACAGTGATGCATTTGTGTGCATACATTGTAAATTCAGAATTGAAAAAGAAGTGAAGGAAACGAATAAATTTGAGCTTGTGGATAAACAGGCTGCTTGTAATGATAACTATTGCGTTAACGTCGGAAAAACATTGTGTGCTTTTAAATCCGTCATTGAAGACCTCAAGAAAGCGATTTTAAGAACGGACAACGATCATGATGAAAAATTCTAAGCTATTTTTACCAAATTAGATTTTATCTCAGCTCACGGTGAATTGAGCGTCGCCGCCCTCTCTCCCTCGCCTCAAACAGAGAAAAACGCACCAATAATAATGACAACAATGGCCAGTGCAACAGCAACAACAAAAACAGGCGACCAGACCAACGACCTACCGGCTGTTGCACGAAGGATCACAGAGGCTCTTGAAACTGCAGCAGCAGCAGCAACAATACCATCAAGCGTATCAAACATCGGCTCACTGATTGCTGCAGTGGTGGAGGACAGCGCGGCAGCAGCGGTAGCTTCAACATCAGACACCAAAACCAACGGGTTGCCGGCTGCAGCTTCTTCCGCGCTGATTGAAAATAGTAAAACAGCAGTTTTATCCACAAACAACGGAATCCCAACTGCTATACGCAATGTCACCGCTTGCACACAAACAGACATCTTCGTGCAGGCTGGCATCGATGGCACTGCAGTCGACTCTCAGCCTACCCGAGAGTCGTCCTTCCACTCACCACCCGTCAAGTCCGTTCTTCTGGCCGGTGACTCCAACATCTCCCGTCTTGCGACGAACGTGCTTGACATGATGGGTGGCGACGTGCGCTGTAATATCTCGGGGCAAGGCGGCGCCACGTTAAGCAAGGTTATCGCAAACGTGCGTCGCCATATTGCCATATATAACACACAGCCGACGGACCAGCTCGTCATGCTGCACGCCGGCTAGAATGATATCTTGAAGAGCCCAGCCAGTGAGGATATTGTCGAGGTGTGGAGGCCGATGGAGCATCAGCTGAATGACCTGGTGAAGTTCTGCGAAGCCAACAACGTCAGACTGACCGTCTGTTCTATCCCGGTAGTAACAGGCGGTCCAGGCAAAGACCGCCGCGCGGATTGCGAAGTTGTTAACGGTAAAATGTGGGCTAAATTTAAGGATTCGGCCGTGCTTTATCGTGACTTCTCGTATATCCAGCGCTGTGCCCGGTCTATGGACACCGATGGAGTTCATTTCAACCGCCGTGGAGCAAGGCAGGCGGCCAGGCCTATCGCCCGTGAAGCCGCCAGTTTCCTGGGAGTGAAACCTAATATTGCGGGAATTAACATTAAGTTCAATGCAACTCGGCGTCAACCAGCTGACCATTCCTCCCGGGCATTTTCCTCCTCTGTTGCCGGCAGTAGTATGAACAACTTTAACTACCAAACCGGGATCGCTCCTTTTCAACACCGTCCTCCACCCCTTCCTCCACCGCCGGTTCTCCCAGCCATCTGGCCCCCCCGGCTCCACATACCGCCTCCACCTCTGCCACTAGTACCTCCACTTCCCAGCCTCTTCCCAGACTACCTGCTGTTTTAAAACAATCTAGATTAAATTACCACCCCAAAGTCTCCGCCGAACAGTTGGCATCACTTACCCCTGCGGATAAAAACGCGATAAAATGTTTATATTTTAATGCACGTTCGATAGGTAAGGATGATCGTACACAATTGCTCAGTTCATATACTGCCTTAAATGATATTAATATAGTGTTTATAACCGAAACCTGGTTAGGTGTAGGTGGCAAGCACGTAACCGATAGAGAACTGTCGTGTAATGATAGGTACTCAGTATTTCGATGTGATCGTGGCTCCCGAGGAGGGGGGGTTTGTATATTAATTCAAAACACGATGAAAGTTTGTGAACTAAGACTAGAGAGTGGCATCGAAGCTGTCGCGTTAGACGTATATTCCAAACAAAGTTCCATCAGGGTTGCCTGTTATTATGCAACAAACGCCGGCACCCTTGCTGAACGCAAGAAACGCATGAAAACTGTATGTGATTCATTTGACTTAATTTGTGATACAACCAGTCCAATTTTAATTTCTGGAGATTTCAACCTTCCAAAAATACACTGGAAGGATATTACGCTTTTAGATTCGCAAACCATGGAGTCCACCTTTGTTAATGCCTGCATCACTAACGGCTTACACCAACAAATAGACGAGGTCACTCGCCCTCGACTGTATTGCCATGGTGCTGAGGCTGCGCAGGCCAGTTCCAATGATGAAATAGATAACACATTCGCCACTGTAGGTAATGCTAAGAATCACTTCGCTACTCAATGTAATGACACTAACATAAATAATAATTTCAGTAAACTATCCAGTCACACCAATAGTAATGGTAATAGATATAGTAATGACAGTCATGCAACTAGTCACATTAATAGTAATGGTAACCTTAGTAGTGTTAGCCAATTAGCTACTAGTTTTACTAATAGTTGTATTGTCACTGATGAAAGAATCTTAGGTATCTTCGACGATGACGACGACAATCTGGGCTCTATTATTGATTTAGTTTTAACCTCAGACCCGTCCATCATTATAGATATACGAGTATTTCAGTCGCCAATTCCATCCGACCACAATGCCATTTCGTTTTCTATTTTATTTGATGCTAATTATCCTACGGTAGACGAGGGAGGTTATCATTTCTGGAAGGGGGACTATGAAATAATCCGCTGTAGGCTTGCTTGTATAAACTGGAGGAACTTGTTTTTAAATTGCGATACCGTCGACTCGATGTATGATAGCTTTGTATACCAGATACATTCACTAATTGAAGAGTTTGTACCTAAACGAAATGGCAAGTCAAAAAATAATGCAAATTTACGTAAATATGTCACCAATCTAGAACGGTTGATCGACCAGGAGCCAAATGTGCAGTATGAAAAAAAGTTAAGGAAGGCGACTAGAAGACTTCGTATAATGGAAGAAGCCAGTCTTGATTTTAAAAACACAAAGTCGTTTTTTAGATATGAAAATAAGCGATTAAAAGGAAAAGAAAACATTTCGGCTTTAAATATAGATCAGACGGTCCTCGTAGACGACGCTTCCAAAGCAAATGCATTTAAGGATTTCTTCTCGTCGGTTTATGTTGCCCAAGGGAGTTCAGTTCCCGAAGGTGTTTCCAACGACGTGGTCTCGAAAGATAGTTGTCCATACTTGGAAATATCAGAATATAATATTCTTTCTAAAATCAAACAACTACCCACTAAATGCAGCTTTACTCCTGATTTAATCCCACCCATATTTTATAAAAATGTAGCGTCTGCGATAATTGAACCCCTTTTCTTGATATTCAGTAGGTCTTATGAGGATGGCATTGTGCCAAAACATTTTCGGCAATCAGTCGTAACCCCTGTACATAAGAAGGGTCTAAGGTCAAATGTAGATAATTACAGACCTGTAGCTCAATCATCTATCGCATGTATCATCTTTGAAAAACTGCTAGTGGACCACATTTTTAATTTTTTTGAATCTAAATAATTGCTGGACGAGAATCAACATGGTTTTACTAAAGGCAAATCCACGGCAACTCAACTCGTCGAAATGACTCAAGATCGGGCTGTTATGATAAACAATAGGCTGGCCTTTGATTGTATATATTTTGATTTCTCGAAGGCATTTGATAGAGTAAACCATGTAAAACTTGTACAAAAGCTTAGGTACTTGGATGTAGATACTCGCTCTATATCATGGATTGCTAGTTATCTTACCCGTAAGGATTTCTGCGTTCGCGTAAACAATAGCTTTAGTGAGTCGGGCACGTGCCCCTCAGGTGTTCCTCAGGGATCAAGCCTCGGGCCACTGTTATTTTGCACATTTGTTTTAGATCTTAGAAACGTTATTCCTGAGTCGATAACTTATAAGCTCTATGCTGATGATTTAAAACTATACGGACCTTCCAACACCGCTAGCGAAAGGCAAGTACTACAGAGTACGATTGAAGCGGTTTCTAAGTGGTGTGTTGATAATGAAATGCTTATATCAGTGCCGAAATGTGCTGTATTGTGTTTAAAAGAAGCCCATAACTACACGCTACATGGGGAGGCTATCCCTATTTTAAATTGTATTAGGGACTTAGGGGTTGTGGTGACACCGCAACTGGATTTTAGCACCCATATTACACAAGTCATCCGATCAGCTAATCTTATATCTAATACCATATTTCGTTGTTTCATAATTAATGATTACAATTTTTACATGAGGCTTTATAATAGTTTGGTTGTACCTAAGTTTCTCTATTGCTGTGAGGTTTGGCGGCCTTACTTAGATAAACACATTGAAGCAATGGAAAGTGTACAGAGGAGATTCCTTCGTCGAGTCTCGTTAAGGTGTAACGTTGCCCGAAATTCTATTGTGATAAGCCCTATTCGGGAACTTCAGTCCAGAGCGGATTATCGCATGTTCAATCGTATTATAAACTCATCAAGTAAGTCAAATTATTTTAGCATTCGGTTGAACAATCTTAGAAGCGGTAACACCATCTCGTCGAAACAAATTGCCAAGATAGATCGTGTAAATAACATGTTTTCGTGGCGGATGGCGAGGGCAATGAGAACTTAAAGCACTAACAGTGCAAATGTCGCCACACAAGTAAACTAACTATTGTATGTATCTAGGTAACGGTTTCTAAAATGTAAATATTGTCCCCCCTTTGACTAAATAAAGGTGCATTTGATTTGATTTGATTTGATTTATCGTCCTCGACGACGAACCATTGTTAACGAAGAGCGCGCCACCAAGAAAACTTGATGTAGACCGCAAACATCCGTGATATCGCTGCCCCGAGGCGACTAGTGATCACCGTTGTGTAAAATACGTGAAAAAACTTCGCGTTGGTGCATTATCCTGATGAATAATTACAACATCTCCAACCCTAAGCTCACTGCTTCTCAGATAAAATATACTTGTCGCGTTACCAGCACTAAAATCGTAATTAATATTTTCAAGTGCACGCCACATCTTTGCGAGACTAGAACCTCGAGCGCCCTGTCGAGTCATATCTCCTGAGGATAGCGCGATTGGAACCCGAGACGTGGATGGGAGATCGTCAGCCGCGATGACGATCTTAAGTTAGGCTAGCCGAGTCTACATCCTCCGTCTAAGGGCTTGGAATCTCCGTGCGGCATATCTTCAATGCACCGACGGCTTGACAGGTTGAGATGCCTAAACTTTTCGGGCTGACCCTCAGCCAAGATTGACCGTCTACGGACTGCTTTTCGCATTGCCTCAGAAACGGACCCCATAAATACAGATGTGCAACGGTGGGGCTCGAACTCGCGCACCTATGTGTCTCCTCCGATCGCGAGACGCAGGCGAATGCATCACGCCACCAAGCTCGACATGTTGAGATACCTAGAGTTTCTCCAACAGTCCTGGTGGCAACATGGCCACTCACTTTTAGCAGTATACGGTTTATCAGTACTGTCTAGCCTAAATTGCTGCAAGCTCTAAACTGGTGACTAAATCCCCCAAGGCATCTAGCGGGTGTCTTCAGGCAGGAGTTTCCGGTACTGGCACACCAGCAATTGTAGTAAGATGGTTAGCTAGAGCGCTATTCTGCACACTGTATGATGATATCCCCAAAAGGTATTTCGGGGGGAGAAGCAAATAGAGCGCTATTAAAACAAGTGAATAGTTAGTTTACAAAATGCAGTATGTACCGACCAAGTTTCCTATAACGTTTTCACCAGATCGTCTACAGCCGTCTTCGAGGATTCTGCATTCGACCATACGCCGCACGAAAAACTCGCAAACACTACGTTGAACTGCAAAATAAATAGTCCTGGAAGTAGAAGACTATTACCTGGTATGTATCTATATACTTTTATATCCAACACCTGATAGGCAGCCTGCTTATGTAAGACACGATATTGGAAACACAATAAGGTATTGTATTCATCTAAACAGGCACGTTGCAATAAGGGCCGACTTAAACTGCGACCTATTAAAAGATAATGTACGAAGCGCAGCTTTTGTATCAAGACTACATAAGCTTGGATTGCAAACTAAAAACAATGAAGCAGAAGTTGCGTGCATAAGCTTGAGTGAAAGAGGTGCGGTCGATGTTCTATTAACCTCAGCATAGCCATCACAATCAATAATTAGCGCGAGACCCTCTGCGCATCGAAAACACTATAAAATCACGTAAATTTGCACCAAACTAACCAACCCTATGCACCTTTAGTACACAATGCTCATTGAACACCCAGGTATTTCAACAAGCACCTCAACTCATTTAGCCAGCAGACAATATCAATGGCACTGAAACCCCCTACGCATAAACCATAGATTAGATAAAATGCGAGGCCATAAAGTGCACCTTATGTAGTCACACGGACAACCACGACAACTACATTTGAAGATGTCGATGTTACAACAGATGATGATGTTACGACGGAGTCTGCTACTGAGTTACCGACCATGACGACAACATCTGATGAGATTAATATTACGACAGAGCCTGCTACTGAGTTACCGATCATGACGACAACATCTGATAAGGTCGATGTTACGACAGAGCCTGCTACTAAATTACCGACCATGAAAACAACATCTGATGAGGTACATGTCACGACAGAACCTGCTACTGAGTTACCGACAACGACGCCAATATTTAAAGAGGTCGCTGTTACGACAGAGCCCGCTTCTGAGTTACCAACAACAATGATAACATTTGATGAAGTCGAGCTTACGAAAGGGCTCGCTACTGAGTTACCAAGCGCGATGACAACATTTAAAGAAGTCGATGTTACGACAGAGCCTGCTGCTGAGTCACGGACCATGACGACAACATCTGATGAGGTCGATGTTACGACAGAGCCTGTTACTGAGTTACCGATCATGGCGACAACATCTGATGAGGTCGATGTTACGACAGAACTTGCTACTGAGTTACCGACTATGACGAAAACATCTGTTGAGGTCGATGTTACGACAGAGCCTGTTACTGAGTTACCGATCATGACGACAACATCTGATGAGGTCGATGTTACGACAGAGCCTGCTGCTGAGTCACCGACCATGACGACAACATCTGATGAGGTCGATGTTACGACAGAGCCTGTTACTGAGTTACCGATCATGACGACAACATCTGTTGAGGTCGATGTTACGACAGAGCCTGCTACTGAGTCACCGACAACAGTGACAATACCTGAAGAGACCGATGTTACGACAGAGCCCGCTACTGAGTTACCAACAACAACGATGACATCGTTCGACGTTCGAAGACCCTTAGTCCGCTGGAGAGCCAACAAAAAAGACGGCCAAGCCAGCCAATATTCCAGCGGCCTCGATGATCAAGAACCTACGATTGGCCACTATAATGCCGAAGAGGCTTTTACTGGTCTCGACCGAGAGCTATACGGCCAAGACGAGAGCTACGACAGTGAGGACTATGACATTGTCGAGGTGGTCCCAAAAGTCGTACAAGTCGTTCAAAGCACGCTTTCGAAGCCGACAGACTCGCTCTTTGCCACCGTCGTTGAGGAGGCCGTTCAGTATGTTTGGCGGGAACTCGTTGCGGCATTCACATTTCAGCTTGGGTCCATCGTCCTCACGGCGCCTTCAGAACCACCGGTTCTTGCAGTGGGCGCTCGTCAGCAATCGGACGATATAACGATGGCTACTTCCAGTACCACGCCACCGCCGTTGACCTCGTCTCGATCGGCATTATTGCCACAGCTCCTGGCACGGTCTGACGTGGCCACAACGGAAACTCCTACCAGAACGACAACAACAAAAACACCGACCACGATAGTGGAACCCATGACCCCTTTGCCCTCCTCGTCGCTGCCCCGGTCTGGCGTGAGCACGGCAATGTCACAGCCCGAACTCAAATCGCCGTCGCTCCCAGGCACAGAGATTTTAACCTCTACAACCACCACTTCTACCAGTAAAGAGATTAACTTCAATGAGTCCAAGAATGAACCAGCCGTTGCTAGCGAGCAAAGCGGCTCTTGGCTAGGATCCATGGCCACATTCCTGCTGCCTGCGTATTTCTAATCAATTCAATAAATCGTACGCCTATGCAAATATGCACAACCAATGTATTTGTTGTTCATTCGTTAAGTATTTTACGTACGTTGTACGTACCGATGTTCATTTGCCTGTTCATGCATGTTCATCTGGTCTTGCCCTAGTTTGCACTTTTCACATGCTTCGAAAATAGTAAAGCAGGTTGAATTAGAATCACCAAAAGCCGCAATTCACAGAGATCTAAGAAATGGCGGCCATCCATCTCGCGCTCGGATGCCGAATCTGTCTTACTTCGAATTAACTAGTTAGCCGATAACTATTGTACATAATTAACAAAAAGGTTTGAGTCACGTGCAAGGTTTGTAGGTCAACTTGTTAGACAACCCACAAGGGGAAACATTATTTTAGACTTGCTTGTTAGACCAGAGAGGGAGCTTGTCACCAAGCCAGCGGTCGTCGCTCTCCCCTTATTGCTACTGATCATCGAGCTCTCAGTTTTCAGATTCTGATCTATTCTTCACACTCCTTAGAGTCGGCTAGCGGGTTCAACGTCTGGAAGGCTGACTATGAGTCAATCTTCCTAAATCTTGCAAGCGTAAATAGAACAACATGCAAGAGAATATATACACTTTCTTGTCGAGGTATTCACGTGCCAACGAAGGAATTATACCAATCCCAATATGACGAGTCTTTGATAGCATGCTCGGCGGTTAGACCAGGAGCTTATGGCTCAAGATGCGACTGAACGCATATCAGTGAAACCCAGCAAAGCCTCGACAAGGTTGAGAATTCTTGAAGAGCCACAACTAACTTTTAGCGATACTAATTTATTTCATTGCTACGCGAATAAGCGACTCCAAGGTAATCATCAAATCCCTTTGCTTAAAGTCGATAATGTGCTTATTGACAATAACCAAAGTAAAGCGGCGGCATTTTCCACTTTTCTGCATATACCGGATGATCAGCCGCCATTACGGACAACTCGCGTGCGTATAGAAAAACGTCATAACCAAACAATCCATATGCAGTTTTAATTTCTATTTTTTATATTGTGATAATTTATTAACCATTCACAATACGTTTGCACACTTGGCAGTGCTCGCCTTAATAAAAATGGTGGTAAATGTGTCACGTGAGGTTAAGAATCAGTCCTTGCTTGATGGTAGCCCCCGCTCTTATGGACCCGGTGCGAGCGGTATGTCCTCAAGGTTCCTTGCAACGTTAAGACGGTAAGATCCATAAGATTCCTCTTCGTGACGCCGAACCCCGAGAGCGAACACGCAGATTCGGAGTTCCATACACCACTCATAGAGAAAGTGATAATTCCGAATCTGCGAGGTTTGTGCGGGTCGGGGAGCGCCGCTCTTAGGAACTTGACGTCATACTTGGCGATCTTGTCCTGCCGCACTTTTGCGAGGTCCCCGTTCGGGCCGCAAACCTTGGCATCTAAAACCCAGACCCCGGTAGGTGTTGTTATTACGAGGTCGGGCTTTAGACCCGGTCGACGGAATACGCTCGACGCTCACGAACCACCTCATGGCCCCTCTCGCGAAGAAGACGTGCCACGCGACCACAGACGTCGTCATGTCTTTTTACAGTTTGTTTGTGTGTTGTATTGCACATCTGAGCGACACGCCAACGTGTCAGGCGCATGACACCCGTGCCTACAACGTTTGTTGTAGCCCGGGCGTCCCCTGGCCAAACTGGGACGCGTTGGTAGTGCGTTGATTCTGAGTAGGTTTAAATACTCCTTACCAGATAGGTAGGGCATACCCATAATCCATTAATGTACAAAGGGCGTTTCGTGTGCTTTTTTTAAAATGTGCCCCATTGAACGCGTCGTGTAGTTGTTGAGACCAGTAATCGGTCTCTTGTGTAGCGGTCTCAATGGAGGTCCCAAGCGCTCGCAAAGAAGTCTTGTTTTCGCAAGGTCTTTTTTAAAGTGCTTGGTGGTTAGCATCCATTGGACCCCAGGCTGCGTGGAGTGTTGTCGTGCTATCAGACGGGAGAGACGGAGTCTGGAGATACACGTTTGGAGGCAGGGGATGTGGAGACCGGCGTGTGCTGTGTGCGTGTACAGGTAGGCGTTCGGCACCGAGTTTTCGAGCTTAAGCCATTTCTACTTAACAACCTTTTTGACCTCTTTATCTAGGTCGCTAAGGAGTGCGTGAAATAGTCTGGGACCGGAGACCAGTTTATATAGGAGGCGGGGAATGAGAAAGTCTTTCAAAAATATGAGTCTTTGGTGGGGTTTAAGGGGAGCTATCGTGAGTCTGTTGAGTAAATTAAGGAGTATATCCTTGGTGGAGTCAACTCTGCCATTGCTGTCAAAGTCGACTGCCAGATATCCCCATCGATCGCTCATACCTTTAGCTGGCAATTGCCAATCTCCAAGGTTAAATTCTGGTACGGTATTAATAAAACCTTTACCTTCCTCCCTAATTAATAGGTAGGAGAAAGTAAAGCTTTTATTAGTATTAACTTTAAGGCCTATGGCTATGCCCGGCTCTAAAAGCACCTCCCCCGGATTGTCTCAGATTTTTACAGGCTTAAGTCCAGAGATATTGGCCAAATTCAAGGCCTTATTAGAGCTTTTGGAGCCGCTGTTGCAACTCCTACCGTTAGTGGACAATCTACGAAAAATCGTACAATCATGAATAATCACGATCGCATAGCTCAAGACGGAGAAGCGCCACGCACTACTCCAACTACTCTTAAATGTCCACTTTGCGACGGGCGATATACGCGGCGTGGCTTAACAAGGATATATCAGCTAAGCACCCGACCGCCACTGACGCTTCTTCCTCCATATCAACCACTTCTGAGCCCCCCCGTTTGCAACCGGCGCAAATCCTGGAGAAGGCTCAAGCTGTTATGGGGAAAATCAGGCTAATTCGAATTGTACCAACGTCAGTTAGGAGACAAGTAGCTGAGGCTTTTACCCGTGTACTCACAGCAGTTTCATCTGATAACGACGTTAAAGCATGGTATAGCCTCTTCTCTTTTGCCCCCGTCGTCCTTCGCCTCCCCCGCGCCCGCAGCGACGCTTCATCCCTCTCAATCATTATCCGCAGCAATCTTTGCGATTTCCACAGAAATATGCGTCTGTAAGACGTGATTGCCACATCTCACTCCCGCGTTTTGACCCTTACACCATTCAAGAATGATATTGTGCCCCAGTCTATTATTAAACTCTCCGAAGGAGATGTTTCTGGCGCCGCCAGACCTATTGTGTCTACAGATACAATAACGCCTGGCATTGACCGTATACAGGCCTTGCGAGAGCAACACCCACCAGCTCCCGAAAATCTGGAATGGCCGACACTCACCAGAATCCCTATGCCCTATGTCACGTCAAAAGAAGACATTCAGGCGGCGATTTTTCAGGAGCTCCGCCGCAGGGCTAAACTTTATGAGACCCCGGTTATTAATGGACCTTCTTTCCCCGTCTCTTGAAGACATCGCCGCTAGCCTGCTCTCCGCATTGGCAAAGGTTGTAGACATTCTTCTTTGGGGCAACCCCCCTTCTTGCCTCCAGCCGTTGATATTTGGTGCAAGATTATTTGCCCTTAAGAAAAAGGACGGATCGGTACGTCCCATTGCATGTTCGTCTTCGTTACGCAGGCTCGCCGCGAAAATCGGATGCAACCACAACAAAGCCGTTATTTCTCACGCAACTGGTGCACATCAACTGGGATTCGCGACGCCGGCTGGGACCGAAGTAGCCATTCACGCAACCCGGGCCTTCCTCGACTCACGCGAACCCCCCGGGGTTATTGTAAAGCTTGATTTTAAAAACGCTTTTAACAACATAAGACGCGATCACCTGATGAAGGCCGTTGCATCCCACGCCCCTCATCTATTAAACCACGTCGAACTGGCATACAGGCATCCTTCCTATCTGGTCCTGTCCGAGCATGTAATTTCGTCCGCCACCGGACTGCAGCAGGGGGATCCTTAAGCACCACCTCTGTTTTGTCTGGGTATCAAGGATCTGGTGGATTCCTTCAGGTGCCCGCTGAACCTTTGGTACCTTGACGATGGTCTGTTAGGAGGAAACGTTTGCACTGTAACCGATGATATTCGACGGGTCCTTAACTTCAGTATTACATCTAGGCTGGAGTTGAATCCGGCCAAATGCGAAATATGCCTCTTTCGTCCCACCATCGATGCCCCTGAAATACAGTCACTCCGAGACCTCCTGCCTGGCTGCAAGATGACCATCAAGAACGATCTGGAGCTACTAGGCGTACCAATTATGTGGCGGCGTGGTCTAGGGAACTAGTGCGCTAGTCATGGTTGTCATTCTCCGGGGTGTCGCCGGTTCAATCCCTGTTGTTAGTCGAATTTTTTTTGAGCGATGCTCATTGAGAATAGATGATAAACCATACCGCTGAGAGTCAGCGGCCATGCTGCCACAAGGACTGTTGGGGAAACCCTAGATATCTTAACATGTCCGGCCCTCGGTGCATTGAAGATATACCTCAGGTTAAGTGCCAAGCACGTAGGGGACGGAGGATAGTCTAGAATTAAAAACAACCTCCTTAAAAAATGTTTTTAATTCTAGGCGTACCAATTTGCCCCGAGGGGCTCCCAGCAGCAATCGAGCGCTGGAGATTAAAACTGAAAAATGCCGCTGCTCGTCTTTCTCTTCTGGGAGCACACCGGGGACTTTTCTTACTCAGGTCTTCTTTCTCGTCCTTAAGACTCACCCACCTTCTTCGAGGGACCGACCTATCTAACCAAGCCGATGAGTTGCAAAGGCTCAACGATTTGACACTGTCTACCCTCGAGTCCCTGCTGAACACATCTCTACTACCCAGCGCACGGGAACAGGCATTACAACCTGTTTCTAAAGGAGGCCTCAATGTACTTACTTTACTGACCCTGGGCGGGTCTGCTATAGTGTCATCAATGCTAAGCGCCAAATACAGGGCAATCCCGCTTTTAGATACAGCGGGTGTCGGCCAGTATAAAAACCGCTTAGCTTATATTCAGAAGAACCTTGAGGCGCGATGCGGAGGTAAGCCTGAAAACGTACTATCCCAGCGTGACTGGAGTGCCCCTTTGCACGATGAAGTACAACGACGTCTCTTTAACGAAGCTGCTGACGACACGACCAGGGCTCGTCTAAACGCCGTATCCGCCAAGGACTCAGGTGCCTGGTTACACGCGCTTCCCAGTGCCTCCATAGGCACCCTTCTTGATGATGAGACGATTCACATAGCAGTAGGCCTACGCATAGGGGCAGACATAGTAACCCCTCATCGGTGTCAATTGCGGTCACCCCGTCGATAAACTAGGACATAACGGACTATCTTGCATTATTACTGCAGGACGACACTCGAGACATACCGCTATTAATGAGACCTTTAGCAGAGCCCTCAGGTCGTGCGGTCGTCCGTGCATTCTTGAACCCCTAGGCCTCTGCGCGGAGGACGGCAAACGTCCAGATGGTATGACACTCTCACCATTCGAGCGAGGTAAAATGCTAGTTAGGGATGCAACCGTTACCGACTCCTTAGCTCCTTCTATGGTCGGTGGCGGCGCATCCGAAGCTGGTTATGCAGCCTACCTTGCGGAGACTAACAAGTTGAGAAAATACTCATCAATCGGCTATCCCCATGAATTTTGCCCTCTCGCGTTTGAAACCCTGGGTGCCCCTGGCGTTCGGACCAAGCAGCTGATCCGCAAGGTTGGGACCTTATTAAACCTATCATCCGGTGATAACAGGTCATCGTCCTTTTTTAAGCAACGCCTGGATTTTGACATACAACGTGGAAACGCTGCCTCCGTTCGAGGCACGCTCCTGAAGTGGTCTCGCCCTGGCCTCATCGAAACGGACACGTGAAAGTCACAATGCGCATTGCCTTAGCTAGTTGATGTGTGTAACATATACTTAATGTATTATATGGAAAATGTTTTTTATATATATATATATATATATATATATATATATATATTTATATATGTACAGGGTGTTTGGAAAAGTTTTTTTGGCCGTAGTAGGGAATTGTAGAGCCTGTTAAAGCAAATATTTTTTCCAATGGAACATGGTCTCTGAGAAGTCTTGTTTCGGAATGAGAGTTAAATTACTACAATTTGTGGCAATAGTGTTTTTGCCCGACATAAGAGCATAACATATGCTGTTGCGAGACAAACAACCTTCGTCCTAGACAGAAACTAAGCACACCATCGTGTTCCTGAGAAAATTCTGCTTCTTCCAAAGAATATGTAGGGCTGGTCAGAAGCTACGACACGATCGTTTAGAAGAGAATTAGCGAACAATGAAGTTCATTATTAACTTTCTCGCCAAATACTTCAAAATCATTACCCCACGACCACTCATGGCGCTCAAAACTAACACGTTCAGGCAAATGCGCATTTCATGACGATCGTTTTGGTACTAAATCTATGTCAATGCGAGCTGTGATTGTAGAGTGATTTTTGGGCCAGATGTCGAGATTGAGTGCATGCAAAAATGACCTAGAGTGCTAGTAGCTCATTTATGCATGCACTCAATCTCAATTACACCGCAATCACGGCTTGCATTTCTATGTATTTGGTACTAACATGATCGGCAATAATTGCGCATTTGCCTGAATGTGTTAGTTTTGAGCGCTGTGATTGGTCGTAGGGTTATGATTTTGAGCTATTGAACGCGAAGGCAAAAAAAGTACTTATTTTCTTGCTGTTTTTTCTAAACGATTGTGTCGCATCTTCTCGGCAATATTATGTGTTCTTCAGCAAAAGTAGAATTTCCTCGCGAATACGACGGTGTGCTCAGTTTCTGTGTAGGACCGGTTCTCTCGTAATTGCACATTTTATGCTTTTATGTCAGGCAAAAACACCAGTGACACAAATTGTTGTAATATCGCTCTCACTCCAAAACAAGACTTTTCAGAAACCATGTTCTATTGAAAAAAATATTTCCTTTAACGAGCTCTACAATTCCATATATCGCTCTTCAAGCCTTTCTGGAACAAAGTCAATTTTGCATGCATTCAATCTCGACATCTGGCCAAAAAATCATAATTATTCCGCAACCACAGCTCGCGTTGCTATAAGTTTGATGCCAAAATGATCATCATGAAATGCGCATTTGCCTGAATATGTTAGTTTTAAGCGCCGTGGGTGGTCGTAGGGTATTGATTTTGAGGTATTTGGTGTGAAAGTTAATAATGAACTCCATTTTTCGTAAATTCTCTTCTAAACGACCCAGTCGTATCTTCTGACTAGCCTTATATATTTTTTGAAAGAAGCAGCATTTTTTCTGGAACACGTCGGTGTGCTTAATTTCTGTCTAGGAGGACTTGTTGTCTCAAAACAGCACATGTTATGCTCTTATATCGGGCAAAAATACTATTGCCACAAATTGTAGTAATTTAACTCTCATTCCAAAACAATACTTCTCAGAGACCATGTTCCATTGGAAAAAGTATTTGCTTTAACAGGCTCTACAATTCCCTACTACGGCAAAAAAAACTTTTCCAAACACCCTGTATATATATGTATATATATATATATATATATATATATATATATATATATATATATATATATATATATATATATATATATATAATAATCGTATGCTTACATGCAAGTATGCACAATGATATATGCACATGTTGTTTGTTCGTTAGGTATTTATGTAGACGCTGATTTATCCAAAGTTTTGACTCAACGTTTTGGCTAAATACGCAACTTTTTAAATGCTTTGAGAATAGGCAGAAACAGTAATTGCTGTGCAACGTGCAGTCCTGAGAGAAGAAGGAAGCCCGCATCCATACGTTTATAGGGCCAATCGAAGGTTACATCCCCTAAAACCCCGTTAAGCAGTCTTCGGCAAGTCAGTCTACTTTTCTTAAGCCGGACACGGTTTCATTACACTAGCGCGGTTTTGAGTTGCCGCCTCCTCCAATGGGCGGTTTGACTGATTCATATTAAGAAAACTACGACACTCCCAGGAGTTTCATGTTATGTAGACAAAGCACATAGAGAAAGAAAATTGTTGTAGACCGCAAACATACGTGAGATTATCAAAGTGGAAAAGGTATTGCAGTAAAATATCAAACTTAGGTTCGATACTCGGAGACAATCATGTTAGGCGTCCTCGAAGCTAGAACTCAAGAACCTACACAAATGCTGCACAGCTCAACAAAATACAAACAAATTCCATTTATACAAGGATTTGGCCCGGCGTCAGGAGCTCACAGATGCAGTTACAAGAATTGTATAAAATATAGAATAGATGTATAAAATATAGAATCAGACACCCCGGCGTCGGGGGCATAGAAGTAGCGCCAACCACTGGCACATTGGCCACCTCGGAGGAACTGGTCGGACACATTCAGAATACCATGCGACATGCAAGGCTAGTCCGGGTGTTGCCCAAGGCTGTCAGGGCGTCCGTCGCAGACGAGCTCACGAAAGTTTTATTGAAGGTCGCTTTAAACAACGACATTCAGGCCTGGCACTCACTGTTTTCTTTCGCGCCGGTGGTGCTTGCCCTTCCGCAAATCCGAAACGACACGCGCTCTCTCACAGTGATTATCAAAAAGAACCTTCGTGATTTTTCGCAGGGTTTAAGGATTGAGAACATCGTACACCATAAAACTAGGACGACTACCAGGAGGGACCCCGAAGATGAGATCTGTAGACGCGCCATAGTCAAGCTCTCCGAAGGGGACGCCACTGGCGCCGCCAGACTCATTGGCTCTACGGATACATTTATATGTCAGTCCGAAAGCCTTGAATCTCTTCGAGAAAAACATCCGCAAGCCCCCTCGGACCTTTGCTTGCCATCTCGTCCCTCGACTATGCTACCATCCACTACCTCTAGCGACGAAGTGCGCCTGGCCGTGAGATCCTTTCCTAGGAGCTCTGCAGCTGGTCTTGACTTCCTTTCCTAGGAGCTCTGCAGCTGGTCTTGACTTCCTTAGGCCTCGACTTCTTCAGGACCTCCTGTCCGCTGTCTTAGGATTCGTCGCCGATAGACTGGCAGATGCACTGGCAAAGATGGTAGACATTCTTCGGTGGGGGTCTCCCCCTATAGCCCTTCAACCTATTATATTTGGGGCACGACTATTTGCTCTCAAGAAGAAAGACGGCTCTATCCGCCCGATAGCATGCTCGTCCACACTCCGGAGGTTGGCTTCAAAAATAGGGTGCGCTGCCAACAAAGCTGAAATATTATCGGCAATTGGCCACCATCAGCTGGGTTTTGCAACTACTGGCGGCACGGAGATCAGAATTCATACCTCTCGTGCATTTATAAACTCTCGCAGTAGCCCGACTGTCTTGGTGAAGCTGGATTTTAGGAATGCCTTTAATAGCGTCAGACGAGACCACTTGCTAAACGCGGTAAAATGCTACGCCCCGCAAATGTTTCACCAGGTACATGCGGCTTATGCTCAACCGTTGCACTTGGTTCTGCCACACGCGACTATATCTTCGCAGTCGGGCCTCCAACAAGGAGACCCTTTAGGTCCACCGCTGTTCTGCCTGTGCGTAAAGGACTTGATCGACTCCCTACAAAGTCCTCGAAATGCCTGGTACCTAGACGACGGTGTGCTTGGAGCTGACCTAGCTACGGTAGTCGGTGATATCCACAGAGTCCTGGATTTCGAGAGGGTGAGTGGTCTATCCCTAAACCCTGGGAAATGCGAGGTCTACATCACGGGCCCCGAGGATATAATCTCGCCGGATATATCGGAACTATGCCATCTCCTTCCCGGTTGCAAGGTAGTCCAGAAGAGTGACATTGAGCTCCTCGGGGTTCCTCTTTGCCAAGAGGGGCTACCTGGGGCTCTAGACGCGTGGAGAGAAAAGCTTGAAGTAGCCGCCAGCCGGGATCTCATCGCGGAATGTGCCTACTGAGATCGTGCTTTTCGGCGGCCCGGATAACTCACTAACTTAGAGGGGCTAATTGTTTTGACTCGACCGAGAACCTTCGAGCTTTTAACGAGTGGACCTTGAAGACACTGGAACTGCTCCTGAGCGTACGCCTCTCACCCGATGCAGGCTTGCAGGCTCTGCTTCCCATATCCTTAGGTGGACTGGGAATGCCAGACGCAGTAGCGTTGGCTGGGCCTGCCATCGTCTCATCTATGTCCCAGGTATTGGAAAAGGCCAAACGGTTACTGGACGATACAGGTCAAAGTGTATACGATCACACTTTAGCAGGCTTACTTGAGAGATTAGCCTCTCTGTGCAGTGCCATACCCACTGACACCCTTTCCCAGAAAGGCTGGTCGACCCCACTGCAGGAGAAGACGTTTGCGCATCTCCTTGAGCAGGCCCCCACTACGACTGACAAGGCCAGGCTACGGGCGGTCTCCTCAAAAAGTGCCGGGGCCTGGTTACAGGCTCTCCCCAGTGCTCAGTTAGGCACTCTATTAGATGACGGAACTGTTCGGATTAGTGCGGGGCTACGCCTGGGGACAGCTCTCGTAATCCCCCACCAATGTAAATGCGGCGATCAAGTGGGGCCACAGGCACACCATGGTCTCTCTTGTGCCTTAAGCTCAAGTCGTCGAGCCCGACACGCCGCTCTTAACGAGACATTTAGCCGAGCTTTGAGGTCGGCCGGCTTTCCTTGCATTCTCGAGCTTCCTGGCCTCTGCAGGAATGATGGAAAGCGACCGGACGGGCTGACACTAACGTCCTTCGAGATGGGTCGCATGCTTGTATGGGATGCAACCGTTACTGACTCATTAGCCCCCTCAATGGTCAGTGCGGGAGCGGAACATGCTGGACACGCGTCTATGTTGGCGGAAGCGAACAAGTGCAAAAAGTATGCCAGTATTACTTATCCCCACGACTTTCGTCCACTGGCATTCGAGACATTAGGGGGACCTGGCCCGAAGACGCATAAACTTATTCAACGTGTCGGCAAGGCGCTCAATCGTTTGACAGGGGACCCTAGAGCTGTCGAGTACCTGCACCAAAGACTATCGTTAGACATTCAGCGGGGTAACGCCGCCTCTGTGCGTGGAACTCTGCTAGACTGGACCCGCCCAAACCTGGAGGATATGTGACGTTTCCACTTGATTTATCTGGTGTACACGTTCATAAGGATACAATTGTTGCCTCTTGCATATAAACAAATAAAATAAACGTATTATATATTAAAAAATATATATATATGTATATATATATATATATATATATATATATATATATATATATATATATATATATATATATATATATATAAAAATATAGAATATAAACATATACAATATACAAAGTTATGATGACATTAAGCAGGCCAAATGATTTAGAGACCCAATCTTTCTACAAACAAGACCATGATATCTAGAGCATTCGGTATGACAATATTTACATCTGCAGTCAACATCGGGGTCGTGGAAGCCTTCTGCACTGCATAGGTGGTGGTGGTAGCCGTGTACCGAAAAACGCACTATCACATGGCGATTCGGTCGGTCGGGCTCTTTCCACGCGTCGTCAGTCATTGCAGGTCTTATGAAGATATCAGGATCTATGTCGGCCAGTTTGTTCGCCTAAAGCTGAATGAACCTCTTGTATGCCTCTGTCTCCTGCAGCCCATACATCTTCCGTATATCTTCTGCGAATAGCGAGGTCCCTGTCAGTACATAAATCAGACGGTTGCGAGCGGATGAGTGCAGACTCAGAACTCGCTTTAAGAACGCGGGCTTAACTCTCTGTAGCGTTGCGAGGTCGTTAATTTTGAGTTGTCGCCATACATGCACTCCGTATGTAGCCGTTGGCGCGACTTTGAGATGGAATAGGCGGAGGGTGGTATCGATGGAGAGCTTCTCGGGCGCTTCGATTGTTGTTGACGCAATCAGAGCCTTTCTCACCCGTTGTTAAACGTGCAGGCGGAACGCAGTCCCTGTTGTGGTGACAGTTATGCCGAAGTATGTAAAGGAATTTACATACCCGACTAGCGCACCCCCCAAGCGGAGTTCGTCGCTAGGAGCCAAACGACCTCCTCTGCGAAATTTGAGCGCCTCAGTTTTACTGTTGTTGATGATAAATCCAACCGCGCTGACGTACCTCGTCATTGTGACTTTTGCTTGTTGCAAGTGGTGTCCGCCTCGTACTGAACATCACCGGATCGTCAGCGTACAGAATGACTTTGACGAGCGGATGCCTTGTAGTGATCCGTGAACGTAGATCGCTTATGAGGACTGCGAATAGTAGCGGGCTGATGTTATCCCCCTGTGCGAACCCCGTCGTCTGCTCGAGACTATCGCGTATCACTACCCCGTCGTCGATTGAGATCATATTCTTCTGTAAAATAGCTCTGAGGACTTCTAGTATTCTGAGTGGTACAGCAAATTCCGCGAGCTTTTCTAGCACTATCGAGCGTGATCCTGAATCAAATGCTGCTTTGAAATCTATAAAGATGGAATAAAGAGGCTGTCCGCGCCTTGCTAGCGTCGATTGCACTTCGTCCATCAGTTTTTGGCACGCCGAGATCGTCGAACTGCCCGTCCTAAATCCATTAGCTCAACAAAGTAGCCCTTTGGAAGTGTCGACTTCGCCGTCCCGAGGTGACCAGTGATCATCTTTGAAATACGCCAAAAAACGTTCCCACTGGCGGATTGGTGTATTGTCCTGATGGATATTTAAAACAGCTTATAGAGAATCTAGAGAAAACCGTAACGTGACATTGTAATAAGCCTTTATATCGAGAGGCCTGCTTTTTGCAGCAATAAGTGGCATTTATTTTACCACAAAATTGATAGGCAGTTAATTAAATTTTCACAAGGTGTCACAATGTGACTTTTTGGTCTCACAGTATGTATTTAAATTTGAATGACAAGGACGTTTCGCACATTTCTGCATACACAAGTATATGATAGCGTCAAATATCACACTCTCCGCAAAAGTAACAAACACATTCTTCAATATTAAAACAGCTTGGCTTCATGCATATGTAATGGTGGTCCCCGTGCCAGGTTATTCGGCAGATTAGCGAGCGGTTTCTTTGCATAGCTCCTTTCCATCTATGTGAACAAAAAACCGGGCCATCAGTATAATTCAGCTACAAATATTAAATTTCTGTTCTCTCGATATGAGTCTAGAATATGCGCTGCAAATGGTGTGGTATTAAGTGCTAGGTCTTCAATAAGTATTCTCTCTCCGCACATCTCTAAGGCAAGTGTTGCCGACGCGCACTTTGTCTGCCGCAAAACACGCTTAACATATCTGGCCTTTAGCTTATCTAGACTTTTTAAATGACTAAGGGTCAGGTATGGTGCAATTGTAATGTGCGTTGCAAAAATAATTTAGTACTACATATTCTATTCTAGAAACAGGTTTTTCGTCCCTTGTTCTGAATCAAATCGTAAACTCGGTCTTTTATGGAGTTACATAATGAGCCGTTTTAAGTACGAAAGTGGAATATCAGTCCATGCTTGCTAGACAGCTTCTTTGAGGTCCGACAGATTATCATATTGTCGACCATTTGCGTAAATCTGTTTCACCAAATCTTTTCGATGGAATTTAGTTATCTTCGTAAAGCCGTCCTCGATCCTTCAAATTGAGTTTGTGTGAGAGAGAGGTAACCGCGTGCACATTCAAGATTTAAAGGCTAAGTCGAGAGGCGAATTTCAAGCCGCCGGACCTTGCTGATTAGTTAGGTATCATTACCTAGCAAAGTTGTCACGCTATTAGGGGGAAAGCTGCCAGGCGCCCTTCGAGAGAAGATGCGCCGCCGTGAAGTGATAAAATTGGACCCTAGTCCCCCGCATGTGCTCGCCTCACTCATTTCCCTTTCCCTCATCGGGCATCGAGCACTCGGACTGCCATTTGTTTATAAGGCGCTTCGAGACTTAACCTGTCATCAGCCGTTCAGTCAGAGCGTGAATTAGTTCATTCTCCTAACCGAAGCAAGTCTGCAAAGAATTTGTCATCACTCGTTGCTGCTGTTGTTGTTAGAGATTAAGCCATACCCATTTACCGAATATCAGCATGAGGGTGACGGTGTTGATTTTCGTGTGCTTGACCATGATGCCGGTGATTCTCTGCCGGCCTGCGCTACAGGAAGAACCGGAGTCGCTGATGCCATCCAGTCAACAGATATTCGACTTGATCAGCTTCTTTCTTAGTCCAACCCCGCCCGCCCCAGAAAAGGACGTTATCGTCCTCGACGACGAGCCGTTGTTAATGAAGAGCGCGCCGCCATCTCAAACGCCCAAGGCCGCCAATACCTCTACCTCTCTAGCGTCTGAGGTTAGTACTACCAACAGAAAGTCCAAGCCTGGTAGCACTTCCACCTCCAGAAGGTCCAAGCCTGCCAGTACTTCCACGCCCAAAAGGCCCAAGGCAGCCAGAACTTCCACTTACAAAAAGTCCAAAGCTACCACTACCTCCATCTCCAGAAGGACCAATGCTACCATAACCACTACGTCTAAGAGGCCCAAACCTACCGTGAGCTCCAAAACTGCCATAAGCTCCGGTTCCAAGGCTGTTCTTAGCAACGGGTCCAGAACGTCGAGCACCACCGCTGCGCCCCCGGCTACGACAACGATGATGATGCCAACCACGACAACTACATTTGAAGATGTCAATGTTACAACAGAGTCCGATACTAAGTTACCGATCATGACAACAACATCTGATAAGGTCGATGTTACGACGGAGTCTGCTACTGAGTTACCAACAACAACGATGACATCGTTCGAAGTTGTTCCCTCAGTCTACTGGAGAGCTAACAAAGGTGACGGCCAAACGAACCAATATGCCAGCGGCCTCGAGGGCAAAGAACTTACGATTGGCTACAATAATGTCGAAGGAATCTTTACTGGCGTCGACCGAGAGCTATTCGACCAAGACGGGACCTACGACAGTCAGGACACCGATTACGACATTGTCGAGGCGGTCCCAGTCGTACAAGTCGTTCCAAGCACTCTTTCGGAACCGACAGACGCCTCGTCGTTCATCGACGATTTTTTCGCCAGCGTCGTTGAGGAGGCCGCTCGGTATGTTTTGCCGGAACTCGTTGCGGCCTTTCCGTCCTTGACCTTGCCGTCGTCGTCGCTGCCCCAGTCTGGCGTGAGTACGGCGAACGGCGTGTCACGGCCCGAACTCGAATCGCCGTCGCTCCCAGGCAAAGAGATTTCAACCTCCACAACCACCACTTCCACCAGTGAAGAGATAAACTTTAATGAGTCAAAGGATGAAACAGCCGTTGCTAACGAGCAAAGCGGGTCTTGGCTAGGATCCGTGGCCACATATCTGCTACCTGCGTATTTCTAATCAATTCAATAAATCGTATGCCTATGCAAATATGCACAACCAATGAATTTGTTGTTCATTCGTTAGGTATTTTACGTACGTTGTGCGTACCGATGTTCATTTGTCTGTCTTGCCCTAGTTTGCAACTTTTTACATGCCCCGGTTGCTGCGAAAATAGCCGCAATTCACAGAGATCTAAGAAATGCTCATAGCTATTGTACATAATTAACAAAAAGGCTTGAGCCACATGCAGAGTTTGTAGATCAACTTGTTAGGCAACCCACAAGGGGAAACAATATTCTGGACTTGCTTGCTAGAGTGGGAGCTCGTCACCGAGGCAGCGGTCGTCGCCTCCCTATTGCTACTGATCATCGAGCTCTCAGTTTGCGGATTCTGATCTATTCTTCACACTCCTTAGAGTCGGCTAGCGGGTTCAACGCCTGGAAGGCTGACTTTAAGTAGATCTTCATAAAATCTTGCAAGCGTTCATAGAACAACATTCAAGAGAATAGATACACATTCTTATCGAGGTATTTACGCGTCAACGAAGTACAAATTCCAATATGACGAGCCTTTGATACCATGCTCGGCGGTTAGACCAGATGCTTATGGCTCAAGATGCGACTGAAAACATCCCAGTGAAGCTCAGCAAGGCCTCGACAAGGTCACGACTAACTTTTAACGATACTAATTCATTTTGCTTCAACTGTCTAAATTCTATACAACGGACGCTTTGAACTAAAGGGGCTTATATATTTGCTGTATTTGTAGACCTTAAAGCGGCCTTTGATACGGCCGCACGAACAATTATACTTGACAAGCTGGCTTTTTGCGGGATCTCATTGAATATATTGGAGCTCATTAAAGGCATTATACAGTCGGCACTCACAGGTAGACGTCCTTATGCATGCAGACGACTTGGTGCTATATTCTCGCAGCCGATTCCATTTGTAACAATCCTTTGCGACCTTGCAGCAATACGTTCACCAAAACCAGCTGAAAATAAATATAAATAAAATAAAGGCAGTGAAATTTAGACGTGGAGGAAAATTGGCTGGAATCAACGAACTACGGTTAGGTTGAAAATCTATAGGATTTGTCTTGAACTTCTCCTAACTAGGGGTTATGTTTTAGTCTCGAGGTACGAACCTCTCGAGGCATATTTACGAACGAATTCGGAAAGGACTACAGTCCTTTCATAGTATTTGAGACTTGAATAAACTATCAATCGACATTCATATCTTTAATCTGAAGATTGCGCCTATTGCTTCTTACGGTATACAGGTGATATGGCCGTATCTATCGAAGTTAAATTTTAAAGCGCTAGACCAAATCAAGGACGCTTTTCTAAAGAAGGCGCTAAGAGTCCGCCGCTCTAGTCTCAACAGATTAGTCTATTTACTGGCGTCGACTCCGCTATTTGTTGAGAACTTACAAAAAATACACGCTTTACCGAAAACGGCAGTTTTCAGCAAGTACATGTCTGAGTGGGAAAAGATGGCAGACATTGACCCGCTCTTTTATGAAACCCAGGCAATGACATGTACTTCGTGGGAGCGCTGCAAGTATGAGAATAGACACCTAGTTGAACGATTTGCTGTACATGGCTTCCACATGAAGAACCCGATGTATTCGAGAGAAATGCCATGAAATTTCCTTGTTATGCTTGTGCAAACTCTGCAGGAGACAGTGTGATTTATATCACCTCCAACAAGGCGATAGAGCAGTTCCGTTGACTCGACTTTTAGAACCGTGATTAATATACATATATGTGAATGTGTGCTTTCTCTGTACGCGCAATATTGTACACCAACCATCGGTTATCAAAGCTATTATGTTATGAGAATTAATTTTGTTGCTACGCAAATGAGCGGCTCCAAGGAAATTATCAAATTCCTTTGCTTAAAGTCGATAATGTGCTTATTGACAATAACCAAAGTAAAGCGGCGGCATTTTCCAAACTGTTCTCCTCTGTATATACATCTTCGGATGATCAGCCGCCGTCACGGACAAATCGCGTGCGTATAGAAAAACGTCATAACCAAACAATCCATATGCATTTTTAATTCCTATAGATGACATAATTAAAAATATCAAAATACTTAAGAACAAGGGTGGCTGAACTATCCATCGCGTGCGCTTTAATGAAAAGGTTGATCATTAATTACAATAAAATCTTTTCAGTATGTAATTAATTGATTGACACAAATAAGCATGAATTCGCTAGGGGCCGTTCCACGCAAACACAACTTATATCAATGATCCACGATTAAAGCCTATACATAAATAATCGTGGAACATTATCTAGATAGTTATCTTTATTTGACTCCCTTGCCGATGAAAGGACTAACCAGAGCAGTTAGATGGCCCCCTTGCAAGAAACCGATTAGCAAGCCTGATCGATTGAGCCCCCACCGTGGCTGATAATCCAGGCTTCGAGCCGTTAGTAGTCAAGGGGCTGGAGCTTGGTTACATGCCCTACCCTGTTCACGAATAGAAACTCTTTTGGATGACGAGACGACGCGCATCAGCACAGGACTGCGGTTTGGTATTGACCTAGTCGTTCCTTACGGATGTCGTTGTGGTAACCTGTTGGTCCATCATAGCTTGTCAAGCGCCTATCATGCAGGCCAAAGAGCACGTTAGTCGGCTTTAGATGACACCTTCAGTCAAGCACTGAGGTCTGCTGGCTTACCGTGTGTACTAGAACCTCCGGGTCTATCCAGAGATGATGGGAAAAGGCTTAGCGGTGTTGCTCTAACCCCCTTTGAGCGTGGTAGCATGCTTGTTAGGGACGCAACTGTAACCGACTCAATAGCTTCTTCTGTTCCAGACCTGTGTCAACTAATTCTTACGTCTTTGATGTAGGCATCCTGTCGTGAGTCTTCCTCTTTAATCTGTAGGAACCTGGTTCTTTTTTCTGCATTGGCTGCTATCTGCTAAACTGTCGTTCATATTCGAAGCATGACGCGTCATCATTTTTCATGGTTAACACGTACTCGTGTGCTACTAAACACACTTTTTCTCGTTCGTCTGCTGTTCATCAGCCGGATAATTGCTTTCCTGATAGGACGAGGATTCGAATCGAAAGGCGCGGCACTTCAAACTAATATATATATATATATATATATATATATATATATATATATATATATATATAGTTGTCATATATATATATATATATATATATATATATATATAAACCCCCTAAAATCCCGTTAAACAGTCTTGGGCAAGTCAGTCTTCTTTTCTTAAGCCGGACACGGTTTTAATACGGTAACGCGGTTCTGAGTTTTCGCCCTCTTACCCTCCAATGGGCGGTTGGACTGATTTATATTGAGAAAAGTACAACTCTCCCAGGAGTTTCATGTGATGTTGTCAAAGCACACAGAGAAGGAAACTTAATGTAGACCGCAAACATCCATGAGATGATTGAAGTGGAAAAGAGATTGCAGTAGATCTAATCAAACTCAAGCTTGATACTCGGAGACAATCATGCTGGGCGTTTTCGAAGTTAGAACTCAAGAACCTGTAAGGATGCTGCACTGCTCAACACAGTAGCCCTTTGGAAGTGTCGACTTCGCAGGAGTGAGGCGCGCCAACTTCGCCGCCCCGAGGCGACCAGTGATCACCGTTGTATAAAATAAGTCAAAAAAACGTCGCCACTTGCGCATGGATGCATTGTCCTGATGGATAATTACAACATCTCCAACCCTAAGCTTATTGCTTCTCAAATAAAAGACGTACTTGTTGCGTCACCATGTTTGGTCTCACATGTAGTCACACGTCTGCACTCCTATTGTCATGTATGTTTACATTGTGTGTGCCTAACACAAGTTTTAGAATGTGCATCAGCTGAGGCACACTTATAATTTCCATGGCACGTTCAAAGCTGTCACGTTTAGCAGTCATAAGTGCGGCACCTTGGGCCACGTCGCAAAGGATTGCGAAGGGTTCCCTCATGCTATAACTGCGGGGTACCCGGATATGAAGCCAGCCCTGTAGACATTTATATACATATATTGTTTTTAAATTATTTAGTTAAGACAGGTTTAAAGAGAACGCAAGCATTTTATTTTACAATTACACACATTGCAATTCTTTTGCCTTTCTGAAGAAAGGGCGCACAAGAAAGCGCATGACGTCTGGCCGGGAGTTTGCTGAGTAACTGAAGTACCACATAGTCATTACCGCCGTCCTAAATTCAGGCGCAAGATTGCTTCGTAAGCTAGAAAGATTCTTCGGAATTCGTAGTTGAACTGTGTCGACTAATTCTTGAGTCCTTGTTGTAGGCACCCTGTCGTTTCTCTTGAATCTATGTTTTTTTTTGCATTGGCTGCTATTTTCTAAACTGTCGTTCATATTCGAAGCATGACTCATCTTTTTTTTTATGGTTAACACGTATTCGTGTGCTACTGAACACGTCTTTTTCTCCTTCGTCTGCTGTTCATCAACCGGATAATTGCATTCCTGATAGGACAAGAATTCGAATTGAAAAGCGCGGCAATTCAAACGACAAATATATATATATATATATATATATATATATATATATGGAACAGATAGCGCAACGTGCATTTCAAGGTAGCAATCAGAACTGGGTGACCTTAGTGGTACAGTACCACTATACGAGAATGAAAAATGGTTAAAATACAGGCTAATTTGAGCACTTCGTGGTGGCTTTAAGGTGACTTCCTTGTGCACAAGTAGATGTACCGAGCCACTCGATCATGTCCAAAAGGAAACGTTGAAGTCTTGCACGCAGGAGGCTGCAAAGTGTTGATGCGCTCGGTAGTCGGCTCTCGCTTTCAGTTTAGTCAGCAAGCGGGGAAATTCAGAGGCTAATTCGAAAGACTAATTGCAGATCCTCACAGGCGTATCTTGGCCCTTGGTGAGGCATCAATCCCGAACAAAGGCGTCACGCTGTTGGGGAGGGGGAAGAGAGCGTCCCTCCGAGGAAAGCGCCGCAGCAAAGCGACCTAAATTAGATTATTGCCCCAGCATGTGGTCGCCTCACTCGTCTTCCCTTTCCAAAATCGTGGTCTCTTCCGGCATCAAGCACTCGGAGAGCTCCTTGCTTCTAAGGCGCTCCAACACTCAATCGGTCATCAGTCGTTCAGTTCTCATAGTCGGAAGAAGTCTGCAAAGATTTTGACACTACTTATTTGCTGTTTTTGTTCTTGGCGATTGAGTTATCTTCATTTACTGAACACCAACATGAAGGCGATGGTGTTGATTGTCGTGTGCTTGGCCATGATACCAGCAATTATCTGCCAGCCGACACTACGGGAGGAAACCAAAGCTGTCACTACATCAGCCCCCAGGCCACCCAAGGCTGGCATAAGCCCCTCCACCAGCACGCTTAAGGCTGCAATACGTTCCGCCTCCAAGACGTCCATCATCACCACCACTGCTGCGCCCCCGGCCACGACGACAGTAACAATTGAAGAGGTCGATGTTACGACAGAGCCTGCTATTAAATTGCCGACAACGACATGGCTTAAAATAGTTTCGTTGTTCATTTGGGGTGCCAATGAAGGTGACGGTCAAACCAACCAAAATACCGGCGGTTACAATGACGAGGAAGCTACAATTGGCTACGATAATTACGAAAAACTTACTCTGCTATTCAAGGGCAAATACGGTGACAACGTGGACGATCCAAATCTCTACCGGGGTATCGCGTCGGAACGCACTCTTAAGAAAATCTTCGCCAAGTTGATTATCTCGAGGGTGTTTCCAACTGTGGAGAAGACCCTACCTCCGGAGCAATTCGGATTCAGGAAGGGTCGAGGTACACAGGACGCGATCCACGTACTCCAGTCGGAAGTTGAGCGGGTGTTGGCTGTGCCCGGGGGCCACTTGTACGCCTTGTACGATTGTGTCAAGGCCTTCGACAAAGCTCCCCGTCACTTACTAGTCGATTAATTTCGACATGCTGGGGTGGGTGGTTCTTTTCTACGAGTGCTCTCCAGCTTCTTTGCTGAAGACCGCCTTGAAGTAAACATAAGGGGCGAAGACACCTTGCAGCTGAGGCAAAACGTAGGGACCCCTCAAGGGGACCCTCTCAGTTGCCTAGCCTTCTCTTTGTTCATTGCAGACCTAGCCCGCCACGTGCGGAAGGAGTTTAGAAACGCCGTCGTCGTTATGTACGCGGATGACATAGTAGTGGCCCACCGGGACCGCGGTGCCATTCGTCGTATTGTCGGCGACGTAGAAGGTTACCTTCACCGTAGGGGCCTACAAATAAATTCGCGGAAGACGAAAGCCATTAAGTTTCGCCGTGGGGGTCGATTGGCTGCAGCAGACGTAATACCCTGCTGTGGCCAACCGCTGGAGTTTGTCAACTCCTTCCCGTATTTGGGTCTGAGACTGCACTATACGGGAACGACCTTTACCAAGCACATCGGCGACAGGTGTCGGGCGGCTATTGCCTCTATTCACACAGAGGTGAGAGATCTTCGACGACTGTCTCTGAGTGCTGCATTGCGTCTTTTTGAGCTTAAGATTGTGCCAATGTTGAGCTACAGCCTTGGCAGGGTGTGGGGCCACCTTTCCGCCGCAAATTTTGCGCAGCTAGAAAGATGCTTCACAATGAAGCGCGTTCTTTGCTTGCCGCGGACGGCAAGGAATCGCTTTGTGTACCTCCTAGCGGGTTGCGGACCGGCAGTGGAAATAATCAGAGTTAGGCTTAAATCACCTATTACAATGCCACTTCAACAATTTTTGTTGGAGTGGCAGGGAAAAGTGACCGAGGCCTCGGCTGAGGTAGCGCAGTTGTGTACCTCACCAGGGAGCTTTGGGAGGGAATGGCATGCACTAGCCAGCACGTGTACACAAGGTACATTGTACATGGCTATCATCACTTGGTGTGTTCAACTCAAGGATTTCACCAAGTTGGCGATCAATGTCGTTGCCGGTTCTGCTCGCAGGTATGCGCTAAATACCACGCAGCGAGCTGCCAGTCGCATCGGCGGTCTTTGCACTCTCTTGCCCGGTGGGACGGTCGCTAAAGTGTTAAAATTGTATATAAAGATGATTGTATTGTATTTATGTACCATCTTGAAATGCAAAATTATTGCGAAATAAACAATATGTATATATGTATAATTACGAAAAAGCTGCGATTGACTACTTTAATGGCGAAGAGGCTACTATCGACCAAAGGCTACAAGATCAAGACGACAACACTTACAATGGCGACGAGATTATCTAGATAGTCCCAACAGCCTTGCAAGCCGTTCGAGACGCGTTTTCAGAGTTGACCGACATCTCGTCGTTGAGCGGTTACCTCCTCTCCGCCATCGTTGAGGAGACCGGTAAGCATATGTTGCGGGAGCTGGTCACGGCGTTCACGTTTCGGCTTTGGTCCATCATTCTCACAAAGCCTACACAATCACCGGTCGTTGCAGTGGATCGTCAGCTGTCGGACGACATTGGGCTGACAATAACCACGCCCAGTATTACCACCACCCCGCTACCGTGGACCTCGTCTTCATCGCTGTTACCGTCACGCGTGCGATCACTGGCTAGCTCTGACGTGACCACGACAAGACCTACTACAGCTACAACAGAACCACCCCTGACAACGACCGAAATTCTTACTACAACGACCACAACGGAACCTACTACTACAACGAAACACAACCTATTGTCGCTTTCAAGCACGGACATCTCCACCACAACCGAGAAAATCAGCTCCACTGATGGGCCCTCTACGACCAGTAATGAGTCTTGGGGCTCTTGGCTAGGCTTCGTAGCTGGGCTTCTGCTGCCTCCGCAGCTCTAGTATATACATATATATATTTGAACTATAATTAATTCCAGAAATCGTTTGCAAGTATGCACAATGTTGTATGAATTTGGTGTTCGTTCGTTAGATATTTATTTTATTATTTACCCAAAGTTTTTATTCAAAGTTTTGCCTAAATACGTAACTTTTTAAATGCTTTGAAAATAGGCATACGTATCGAGTTAGAATTGCCTGAAGCCCCAACTCTCAGAAACCTAAAGGTTGGTGTTCATCTACGTCGCTCATTTCGTTCCACCGACTCAGATCAACTAGTAAGCTCATATGTCCTCTGACGTATGGTTATCGGCACGTAAGTGGCCCGAATTGTCTAATGCATGCACGTTGCTGAATCTTGTATTCTCTCTGTACATCGATAATTCTCATCTCTTGATGATGCGAGTTTTACACACCCTCGCAACGTGCGGTGCCAATGTATGAAGGACGCCCGTAGCCATAAGTTTATTAGTTCCCGTTAAATAGTCTTGGGCAAGTCAGTCTTCTTTTCTCAAACCGGACACGGTTTTAATACACTAGCGCGGTTCTGAGTTTCGGCCCTCTTATTCTCGAATGGGCGGTTGGACTGATTCATATTGAAAAAACTACAACACTCCCAGGAGTTTCATGTGATGTAGTCAAAGCACACAGAGAAGGAAACTTGATGTAGACCGCAAACATCCGTGATATCGCTGCCCCGAGGCGACTAGTGATCACCGTTGTAGAAAATACGTCAAAAAAACTTCGCGTTGGTGCATTGTCCTAATGGATAATTACAACATCTCCAACCCTAAGCTCACTGCTTCTCAGATAAAAAAAAATACTTGTCGCGTCACCAGCACTAAAATCGTAATTAATAATTTCAAGTGCACGCCACATCTTTGCAAGAGTAGAATCTCGAGCGCCCTGTCGAGTCATATCTCCTGAGGATAGCGCGATTGAAACCCGAGGCGTGGATGGGAGATCGTTAGCCGCGATGACGATCTTAGGTCTTCCTCAAAATAATTTAACAGACATTAGTAACAGATATGGAACATCAATGATACAATCGTTGCGTGAGATATGCGAGAAAGTATTAAACACAGGCCAAATTTAGCATGTTTTCTTTTTCGGGTTTATGATTGAGAGATGAGGAATTGCGTACAATGCAGTTTTACCTTCCGGAAGTGGTACCGCGAATCCAGAGCGACAGATTTGATTTTCTGAGCAACAGACTAATTTTCCTAGTTAATCAGATTTTAGATCTTGGTTAGACTAAAGCTTCACAAGGAGATAGCTTAATTGTCTGTGGGTGAGACCGCAATTGTTGCCGGGTTAAAAGATCTTTGCGTGGTCGAGATTCAGTCGACAAAAATTATGCCCTGTAGATGTATGTATAATGCTTGTCGTAAAGCTATCCGTAGGGTTATCAACATTTTTCTTTGATTTAGATAATTCCGTTAGCTGAATACGCACATACTCCAGTATCCAAAAATTCTCCACAAAGCAGTCTGCGTTTTACATATATCTATATTTATATGATTAATCTCACATGTAGTCATACTTTTGCACTCATATGGACATGCATGTTTACATTGTATGTGCCTAACACAAGTTTTAGAATGTGCATCAGCTGAGGCACACTGATCATTTCCATTGCACGTTCAAAGCGGTCACGTTTAGCAGTCAATAGTGTGGCATCTTGGGCCACGTCGCAAAGGACTGCGAGGGGTTCCCCTCATGCTATAACTACGGGGTACCCGAATATGAAGCCTGCTTGGTAGACGTTTATATATATATATATATATATATATATATTGTTTTTATATTATTTAGTTGAGGCAGGTTCAAAGAGAACGCAAGCATTTTATTGTTCAATTGCACACATTGACCCATTGATGCGTTTGACTTACGTCGCAGGGTAAAGTGTTCAAACGCCAATAAATCACCGGAATTAGGCAACTCAAAACGCATTCCTTTTCATTCATTGTCGCGGTAGTATCACGCAGATGGTAACAAAAAGTCATTGACTGCTTCTACCTAGCGAGGAATCAAAACGCATCCAATTAAACCTGCAGATGATGTGACGAATTCCAGAACGATAATATGAAGCATATCTCTCTAACGCTATATTCGATATAACCAATCTTGTTTCTGACACCGTCACAACGTATACGCTTGTGCATAAACAAATATTGTACACTACGGGTCCGGGCTAGCCGAGTCTATATCCTCCGTATACGGGCTTAAAATCTCCGTGCGGCATATCTTCAATGCACCGACGGCTTGACAGGTTGAGAGGCCGAAACTTTTCGGGCTAACCCTCAGCCAAGATTGACCGTCTACGGACTGCTTTTCGCATTGCCTCAGAAACGGACCCCATAAATACAGATGTGCAACGGTGGGTCTCGAACCCGCGCACCTATGTGTCTCCTCCGATCGCGAATGCATCACGCCACCAAGCTCGACATGTTGAGATACCTAGAGTTTCTCCAACTGTCCTGGTGGCAACATGGCCACTCACTCCTAGCAGTATACGGTTTATCAGTACTGTCTAGCCTAAATTGCTGCAAGCTCTAAACGCGTGACTATGTCCCCCAAGGCATCAAGCGGGTGTCTTTAAGCAGGAGTTTCCGGTACTGGGACACCAGCAATTGTAGTTAGTTGGCTAGCTAAAGCGCTATCCTGCACGTTGTATGGGCGAATGCTTAAACGCATGTTACTCTGCACTGCACAGCGAGGGTTAACCTTTCGAGGATACGTTCCTCATTAATGCGGCAAAAAATCGCATATCCAATGGACACCAAACATTGTATATGAATTGTGTTGCAAAAAATTAGCAACTCATGTTTTTTGGTGATCATTTCGGCTTGGTTTATCTGAATGGTTGAAATTTTAAGCGCATGATGTACATGACAAGACACGAGTATGGTGTTAAATTCGTTGCAATCGTTGCAAATTGTTGCTAATATTTTGCAACACTGTTTTTTCACACTTTTTTATTTTTTTGTATGAACCGATTGTGAGTGCAATGAAATAAACACTATACTCGTGTTTCGTCGTGTACATCATGTGTCTAACATTTCAAGCCATTCAAATAAACCAAGTCGAAATTATCACCAAAAAACATGAAATACTATTTTTTGCAACACACTTTATAATAAAAATAAACATATACAAAAAAAACTACGTAAATCAAATAGAGCGCTATTAAAACAATTGCATTGTTAGTTTACAAAATGCATCATGTACCGACCATGTTTCCAATAACGTTTTCACCAGATCGTATGCAGCCGTCTTCGAGGATTCCGCATTCGACCATACGCCGCACGGAAAACTCGCAAACACTACGTTGAACTGCAAAATAAATAGTGCTGTAGGTAGAAGACTATTACCTGGTATGCATCTATATACTTTTATATCCTACACCAGATAGGCAGCCTGCTGATGTAAAACACGATATTGGAAACACAATGAAGTATTGTATTCATCTAAACAGGCACGTTGCAATCAGGGCCGACTTAAACTGCGACCTCTTAAAAGATAATGTACGAAGCGCAGCTTTTGCATCAGGACTACATAAGCTTGGATTACAAACTAAAAATAATGAAACAGAAGTAACCTACATCAACTTGAGTGAAAGAAGTGCGGTCGATGTTCTATTAACCTCAGCACAGCCATCACAATCAATAATTACCCTCCGCTCATCAAAAACACTATAAAATCAAGTAAATTTGCACCGAACTAACCAGCTCTGTGCACCTTCAGTACACAAGGCTCATTGAACACTCAAATATTACAACAAGCACCTCAACTAATTTAGCCAGCAGACAATATCAATGACTGAAACCCCCTACGCATAAACCATAGCTTAGTAAAAATGGGAGGCCATAAAGTGCACATTATGTAGTCACACGGATCATAGCCCGGAGGGACTACAACGACTCAACGACACGAAACGGATTTTCAAAAAAATTAAACAAGCATATGACTTTGTTCACTGTATGACACACGCACAACAAAGTGCTATAAAGCCATGGATATTTCTCCCAAAACGATCCACAATGCCAAATTTATGAATAAATACTTCATTTCACGCGCCTATACGGTAACTTCAAACTACCTTTAAGGAGAATACCAACGATTATTGACTGAAGAAAATGTTGCCAGTGTTATCAAATCCAAAGGAGATGGTGAATCTGCAGGCCCCAACCAAATTGTGCATAAGCATGTATGAATACCCCGTGCCCGCCAATAATCAACCTGTATAACGCAAGCCTACGCAGCGGTTAAATACCGGAAAAATGGAGAAAAAGTTTACCGCAGCCAATTAACAAAAAGAAGAGTGAAGCAGCAGACCCAACTGACTACTGTGGAATTGCACTAATTAGTCTCGTTTATATAACTTAAACTTCACTTGTTGTAGAATGTTTATATACAATTGTAAGCTTAGATTTACCATGCAAAGGACATGGACTCCGTCGGTTTTGTTTTTTGTTTAGACCACGTCGCCAAGATCAATAAAAGATGGCATATACCGCTTTTATGGACTGCATTTGACTGCGTTAAAAGAGAGAAACTCCTTAACGTACTTCGAACTTGATTTTATATAGAGGGAGCAATGTATAGTCCGATATGCGTAATGCTGCAAGTGAACTTAATTACCATTAAGAATGGGGTTCATGATGTCAACAGGCCAGTAGCACAGAGAACTGGAGTCGTTCAGGGTGTCCGTGCAAGTACGTTGTTCTCAAAACTGTATATCGCTGGCTTGGTAGACGCTTTTAGAAATGCAAAAACGATACACGCATTTTATGCCGAAGAGTCAGAGTCAGTAGTTTTTGCAAAGCCACAAAACCGCCTGCAGTTTTATCTACAGAAAGCCTTAGATTAGCGGCGAGAAAATCAACTGATAATCAACATCGCTAAAACAAAAGCACTACATCAACGCGGATCGTACGCCACAGACAACAGGTGCATTAAGATTTTGAAAGTAAATAATGAACTCGTCAATCACTTTTGCTATCTAGGATAACAGTGACCCCTCGGCTGTCATTCAGCAGACATATGGAGAAAATGCATAGCAAGGCCACCGCGGTCATGATTCTAATGGGAGACGTTACTGACAAAGAATTAAAAATCAAGCCAAACATATTAAGAATGTTTTTTTTTTCAATAGAGGATACTGCCTTCTGGCGATTAGCGCTTATTTTACAATGTCATACTTTGAAAACCCTTAAATTGAGTGTGTGTGGCGTGCACATTCGAGATTTCAGGGCTAATTCAAGAGGCTCATTTCAAGACCTCGCTAATTGGTGAGGCATCATTACCGAGCGAAGTTATCACGCTGTTAGGGAGAGAGCTGTCAGGCGCCCTTCGAAAGAAGATGCGCCGCGGTGAAGTGACCTGAATTGGAACCTAGTCCCCCGCATGCGCTCGCCTCACTAATTTCCCTTTCCCTCATCGATGCCTATTTGGGCATTGAGCACTCGGAGAGTGCCATTTGCTTATAAGGAGCTCCAAGACTCAACCTGTCATCAGTCGTTCAGTCAGCTCGTGCATAAGTTCGTTCTCCTAATCGAAGCAAGGCCGCAAAGATTTTGTCACCACTCGTTGTTGCTATTGTTGTTGGATGTTAAGCCATATCTATTCACCGAATACCAACATGAGGTTAACGGTGTTGATTGTCGTGTGCCTGACCATGATGCCGGTGATTCTCTGCCGGCCTGCGCTACGGGAGGAACCGGAGTCGCTGATGCCATCGATAATCGACTTGACCAGCTTCTTTCTTAGTCCAACCCCGCCCGCCACAGAAAATGACGTTATCGTCCTCGACGACGAACCATTGTTAACGAAGAGCGCGCTGCCATCTCAAACGCCCAAGCCCGTCAATGCCATAAGCTCCGGTTTCAAGGCTGTCCTTAGCAACGGCTACAGAACGTCGAGCACCACCGCTGCGCCCCCGGCTATGAAAACGATGATGATGCCAACCACGACAACTACATTTGAAGATGTCGATGTTACAACAGATGATGATGTTACGACGGAGTCTGCTACTGAGTTACCGACCATGACGACAACATCTGATAAGGTCGATGTTATGACAGAGCCTACTACTGAGTTACCGACCATGACGACAACATCTGATGAGGTCGATGTTACGACAGAACCTGCTACTGAGTTACCGATCATGACGACAACATCTGATGAGGTCGATGTTACGACAGAACCTGCTACTGAGTTACCGATCATGAGGACAACATCTGATGAGGTCGATGTTACGACAGAACCTGCTACTGATTTACCGACAACGGTGACAATACCTGAAGATGCCGAGATTACAACAGAGCCCGCTACTAAGTTACCGACAACGACGCCAATATTTAAAGAGGTCGCTGTTACGACAGAGCCCGCTGCTGAGTTACCAACAACAATGATAACATTTGATGAAGTCGAGGATACGAAAGGGCTCGCTACTGAGTTACCAAGCGCGATGACAACATTTAAAGAAGTCGATGTTACGACAGAGCTTGCTACTAAGTTACCGATCATGACGACAACATCTGATGAGGTCGATGTTACGACAGAGCCTGCTACTGAGTTACCGACAACAGTGATAACACTTGAAGAGGTCGAGGTTACGACAGAGCCCGCTACTGAGTTGCCAACAACAACGATGACATCGTTCGAAGTTGTTTCCTCAGTCCGCTGGAGAGCCAACAAAAGTGACGGCCAAGCCAACCAATATTCCAGCGGTCTTGATGACAAAGAACCTACAATTGGCCACTATAATGTCGAAGAGGCTTTTACTGGTCTCGACCGAGAGCTATACGACCAAGACGAGAACTACGACAGTGAGGACAACGACTTTGTCGAGGTGGTCCCAAACGTCGTACAAGTCGTTCAAAGCACGCTTTCGGAGCCGACAGACACTTCGTCGCTTTTTGCCACCGTCGTTGAGGAGGCCGTTCAGTATGTTTGGCGGGAACTCGTTGCGGCGTTCATCTTTCAGCTTGGGTCCATCGTCCTCACGGCGCCTTCAGAACCACCGGTTCTTGCAGTGGGCGCTCGTCAGCGGTCGGACGATATAGCGATGGCTACTTCCAGTACCACGCCACCGCCGTTGATCTCATCTCGATCGGCATTATTGCCACAGCTTCTGCCGCGGTCGGACGTGGCCACAACGGAAACTCCTACCAGAACGACAACAACAACAAAAACACCGACCACGATAGTGGAACCCATGACCCCTATGCCCTCGTCGTCGCTGCCCCAGTCTGATGAGTCCAAGAATGAATCAGCCGTTGCTAGCGAGCAAAGCGGCTCTTGGCTAGGATCCGTGGCCACATTCCTGCTGCCTGCGTATTTCTAATCAATTCAATAAATCACCAAAAGCCGCAATTCACAGAGATCTAAGAAATGGCGGCCATCCATCGCGCGCACTAATGCCGAATCTGTCTTACCGTTTTGAATCAACTAATTAGCCGATAACTATTGTACATAATTAACAAAAAGGTTTGAGCCACGTGCAAGGTTTGTAGATCAACTTGTTAGACAACCCACAAAGGGAAACAATATTTTGGACTTGCTTGTTAGACCAGAGAGGGAGCTTGTCACCGAGCCAGCGGTCGTCGCTCTCCCCCTATTGCTACTGGTCATCGAGCTCTCAGTTTTCGGATTCTGATCTATTCTTCACACACCCTAGAGTCGGCTAGCGGGTTCAACGTCTGGAAGGCTGACTTTGAGTCAATCTTCCCAAACCTTGCAAGCGTAAATAGAACAACATGCAAGAGAAGATATACACTTTCTTATCGAGGTATTCACGCGCCAACGAAGTAATAATACTAATCCCAATATGACGAGTCTTTGATAGCATGCTCGGCGGCTAGACCAGGAGCTTATGGCTCAAGATGTGACTGAACGCATATCAGTGAAACCCAGCAAGGCCTCGACAAGGTTGAGAATTCTTATATAGCTACAACTAACTTTTAGCGATACTGATTTATTTCATTGCTACGCGAATAAGCGACTCCAAGGTAATCATCAAATCCCTTTGCTTAAAGTCGATAATGTGCTTATTGACAATAACCAGAGTAAAGCGGCGGCATTTTCCACTTTTCTGTATATACCGGATAATCAGCCGCCATCACGGACAACTCGCGTGCGTATAGAAAAACGTCGTAACCAAACAACCCATATGCAGTTTTAATTTCTATTTTTATATTGTGATGATTTATTAACCATTCACAATATGTTTGCACACTTGGCAGTGCTCGCCTTAATAACAATGGTGGTAAAATGTGTCACGTGAGGTTGTCCGTGTCGATCAGCTGTCCGTGTCCTTGCTTGATGGTAACCCCCGCTCTTATGGACCCGGTGCGAGCGGTATATCCCCAAGGTTCCTTGCAACGTTAAGACGGTAAGATCCATAAGATTCCTCTTCGTGACGCCGAACCCCGAGAGCGAACACGCAGATTCGGAGTCCCATACACCACTCATAGAGAAAGTGATAGATCCGAATCTGCGAGGTTTTTGCGGGTCGGAGAGCGCCGCTCTTAGGAACTTGATGTCATACTTGGCGATCTTGTCCTGCCGCACCTTTGAGAGGTCCCCGTTCGGGCCGCAAACCTTGGCATCTAAAACCCAGACCCCGGTAGGTGTTGTTATTACGAGATCAGGCTTTAAACCCGGTGCACCCGGTCGACGGAATACTCGCTCACGAACCACCTCATGACCCGTCTCGCGGAGAAGACGTGCCGCGCGACCACAGACGTCTTCATGTCTTTTTACAGTTTGTTTGTGTGTTGTATTGCACATCTGAGCGACACGCCAACGTGTCAGGCGCATGACACCCGTGCCTACAACGTTTGTTGTAGCGTTGGTAGTGCGTTGATCCTGAGTAGGTTTAAATACTTCTTACCAGATAGGTAGGGCATACCCATAATCCATTAATGTACAAAGGGCGTTTCGTGTGCTTTTTTTAAATGTGCCCCATCGAACAAGTTGTGTAGTTGTTGAGACCAGTAATCGGTCTCTTGTGTAGTCTCAATGGAGGTTCCCAAGCGCTCGCAAAGAAGTCTTGTTTTCGCAAGGTCTTTTTTAAAGTGCTTGGTGGTTAGCATCCATTGGACCCCAGGCTGCGTGGAGTGTTGTAGTGGTATCAGACGGGAGAGACGGTGTCTGGAGATACATGTTTGGAGGCAGGGGATGTCGAGACCGGCGTGTGCTGTGTGCGTGTACAGGTAGGCGTTCGGCACCGAGTTTTCGAGCTTAAGCCATTTCTACTTAACAACCTTTCTGACCTCTTTATCTAGGTCGCTAAGAAGTGCGTGAAATAGTCTGGGACCGGAGACCAGTTTATATAGGAGGCGGGGAATGAGAAAGTCTTTCAAATATGAGTCTTTGGTGGGGTTTAAGGGGAGCTATCGTGAGTCTGTTGAGTAAATTAAGGAGTATATCCTTGGTGGAGTCAACTCTGCCATTACTGTCAAAGTCGACTCCCGGATATCTCCATCAATCGCTCATACCTTTAGCTGGCAATTGCCAATCTCCAAGGTTAAATTCTGGTACAGTATTAATAAGACATTTACCTTCCTCCCTATTAAATAGGTAGGAGAAAGTAAAGCTTTTATTAGTATTCATTTTAAAGCATATGGCTATGCCCGGCTCTAAAAGCACCTCCCACGGATTGTCTCAGATTCTTACAGGCTTAAGTCCAGAGATATTGGCCAAATTCAAGGCCTTATTAGAGCTTTTGGAGCCGCTGTTGCAACTCCTACCGTTAGTGGACAATCTACGAAAAATCGTACAATCATGAATAATCACGATCGCAAAGCTCAAGAGACGGAGTAGCGCCACGCACTACTCCAACTACTCTTAAATGTCCACTTTGCGACGGGCGATATACGCGGCGTGGCTTAACAAGGCATATATCAGCTAAGCACCCGACCGCCACTGACGCTTTCTCCTCCATATCGACCACTTCTGAGCCCCCCCCCCCCTTTCCAACCGGCGCAAATCCTGGAGAAGGTTCAAGCTGTTATGGGGCAAATCAGGCTAATTCGAATTGTTCTAACGTCAGTCAGGAGACAAGTAGCTGAGGCTTTTACCCGTGTACTCACAGCAGTTTCATCTGATAACGACGTTGAAGCATGGTATAGCCTCTTCTCTTTTTCCCCCGTCGTCCTTTGCCTCCCCCACACCCACAGCGACGCTTCATCCCTCTCAGTCATTATCCGCAGCAAACTTCGCGATTTCCACCGAAATATGCGTCTGTCAGACGTGATTGCCACATCTCACTCCCGCGTTTCGACTCTTACACCATTCAAGAATGATATTGTGCGCCAGTCTATTAGTAAACTCTCCGAAGGAGATGTTTCTGGCGCCGCCAGACTTATTGTGTCTACAGATACAATAACGCCTGGCATTGACCGTATAGAGGCCTTGCCAGAGCAACACCCACCAGCTCTCGAAAACCTGGAATGGCCGACACTCACCAGAATCCCTATGCCCTATGTCACGTCAAAAGAAGACATTCAGGCGGCGATTAAAAGTTTCTCCAAGAGCTCCGCCGCAGGGCTAAACGTTATGAGACCCCGGTTATTAATGGACCTTCTTTCCCCGTCTCTTGAAGACATCGCCACTAGCCTGCTCTCCGCATTGGCAAAGGTTGTAGACATTCTTCTTTGGGGCAACCCCCCTTCTTGCCTCCAGCCGTTGATATCTGGTGCAAGATTATTTGCCCTTAAGAAAAAGGACGGATCGGTACGTCCCATTGCATGTTCGTCTTCGTTACGCAGGCTTGCCGCGAAAATCGGATGCAACCACAACAAAGCTGTTATTTCTCACGCGACTGGTGCACATCAACTGGGATTTGCGACGCCGGCTGGGACCGAAGTAGCCATTCACGCAACCCGGGCCTTCCTCGACTCACGCAAACCCACCGGGGTTCTTGTAAAGCTTGATTTTAAAAACGCTTTTAATAATATAAAACGCGATCACCTGATGAAGGCTGTTGCATCCCACGCCCCTCGTCTATTAAACCACGTCGAACTGGCATATAGGCATCCTTCCCATCTGGTCCTGCCGGAGCATGTAATTTCGTCCGCCACCGGACTGCAGCAGGGGGATCCCTTAGCACCACCTCTGTTTTGTCTGGGTATCAAAAATCTAGTGGATTCCTTCAGGTGCCCGCTGAACCTCTGGTACCTTGACGATGGTCTGTTAGGAGGAAAAGTTTGCACAGTAGCCGATGATATTCGACGGGTCCTTAACTTCAGTGTTACATCTGGGCTGGAGTTAAGCCCGGCCAAATGCGAAATATGCCTTTTTGGTCCCATCATCGATGCCCCAGAAATACAGTCACTCCGAGACCTCCTGCCTGGCTGCAACATGACCGTCAAGAACGATCTGGAGCTACTAGGCGTACCAATTTGCCCCGAGGGGCTCCCAGCAGCAATCAAGCGCTGGAAATTACAACTGAAAAATGCCGCTGCTCGTCTTCCTCTTCTGGGAGCACCACATTTCTTACTCAGGTCTTCTTTCTCGTCCTCAAGACTCACCCACCTTCTTCGAGGGGCCGACCAATCTAACCAAGCCGATGAGTTGCAAAGGCTCAACGATTTGACACTGTTTACCCTCGAGTCCCTGCTGAACACATCTCTACTACCCAGCGCACGGGAACAGGCATTACTACCTGTTTCTAAAGGAGGCCTCGGTGTACCAAATTTACTGACCCTGGGCGAATCTGCTATAGTGTCATCAATGCTAAGCGCCGAAAACAGGGCAATCCCGCTTTTAGATACAGCGGGTGTCGGCCAGTATAAAAACTGCTTAGCTTATCTTCAGAAGAACCTTAAGGCGCAATGCGGAGATAAGCCTGAAAACGTACTATCCCAGCGTGACTGGAGTGCCCCTTTGCACGATGAAGTACAACGACCTCTCTTTAACGAAGCTGCTGACGACACGACCAGGGCTCGTCTAGACGCCGTATCCGCGAAGGACTCAGGTGCCTGGTTACACGCGCTTCCCAGTGCCCCCATAGGCACCCTTCTTGATGATGAGACGATTCACATAGCAGTAGGCCTACGCCTAGGGGCAGACATAGTAACCCCTCATCGGTGTCAATGCGGTCACCCCGTCAATAAACTAGGACTATCGTGCATCATCAGCGCAGGACGACGCTCGAGACATGCCGCAATCAATGAGATCTTTAGCAGAGCCCTTAGGTCGTGCGGTCGTCTGTGCATCCTTGAACCCCCAGGCCTCTGCGCGGAAGACGGCAGACGTCCAGACGGGATGACACTTACACCATTCGAGCGAGGCAGAATGCTGGTTTGGGACGCAACCGTTACTGACTTCTTAGCCCCTTCTATGGTCAGTGGCAGGGCATCCGAAGCTGGTTATGCAGCCCACCTTGCGGAGACTAGCAAGTTGAGAAAATACTCATCAATCGGGTATCCCCACGAATTCTGCCCTCTCGCGTTTGAAACCCTAGATGCTCCTGGCGTTCGGACCAAGCAGCTGATCCGCAAAGTTGGCACCTTGTTAAGCCTGTCATCCGGTGATAACAGGTCGTCGTCCTTTTTCAAACAACGTCTGGATCTTGATTCACAACGTGGAAACGCTGCCTCCGTTCAAGGCACACTTCTGAAGTGGTGTCGGCCTGACCTCATCAAAACGGAGACGTGACAGCCACAATACGCGCCCACTAGGCATATTGGCTTAGCTAATCCATCGTGATACGTGCAACATATACATAATGTCTTATATTGAAAATAAACTATATATATATATATATATATATATATATATATATATATATATATATATATATATATATATATATATATATATATACGACTATTTCAAGGCCTCGAGGTTTCAAAAGGGGTCCACAATATAAAGAAGCCGTTGGAGAGTAGATTTCGTGGAGGCTGAAAGGATGAGATCATCCGCAAAGTGCATAAGGCGGAAGTCATTAGTAAGTTGGTACCCGATATTAATATTGCCTAATTTTGAAAGAATGTCGTCGAGAACTATTTTAAATAAAAGACAGAGGACAGGGACAGAGGATCTACCTGCCTAACAACCCTAGTTGGCCGAAATGTGCAACATTCTTGTCTAAATTCTACGAGTTTTAGATGAGAGGTACAAGCGTTCGATATAATTATTGAATACCTCCAGGTATCCGCGAGTCCGGAGTGATCACAGGACGGAGTCATGACTCACCATGTCGAACGCCTTACGGAGGTCAATTGAGGCGAGTCTGAGCTCACGTCCTGCAGACTTGGCATTGTTAAGGATGCCATCCAGAACCGCAAGATTCTCGAAGGTACCATTATAGGGGAGAAACGCTCGCTGGATTGGGAGATGCTTAATAGAGTTCTGGAGGCGTCTAGAGAGAATTGTGTTAAGCGTGCGTTGTAAGTGTGAGCTAATAGATAAGGGTCGCAGATTGCTTGGGGATGTGGCATTGTTAATTTTAGGGATGAACGCCAAGCGAGCAGTTTCATGGGCTGTGGAAAAATAACACAAATAATAGTATGTTAAGAAGACAACAGACTACTTCTAACGGGAATTTACGGAGGGACGAAAGACAAATCCCGTCCAAGCCTAGTGCTTTAAAAGGCCGGTGTGGAGCTACGTGGGTTTTCTTTAGTACCGGCGGTGGCTTAGGCGGCTAATGCACCGTTCAAAACAGGACGTTGCCATGGCAACTATAAATTGCAAAACAATCGCAAGTTCGAGCCACGGCCGTGCTGGTTGTATTTGTTGGACGTGGTTGTCATTGCCCTGCTGCTACATACCTCTGCTGGAAAAAGCCTATATAACTCCAGTACGAGAACGCGATGACGATAGATGCATTTGGACGATATCGTGCTACAAAAAACTTAGCTCATTACGAATGTCTAAAATGTGGTTGTCAGAGCGTTAAAAAAAAGATAGGGAGGGAAACCTCGAAGAGATCAGAGTTGGGAGTGTATACGGGGCAAGGTAGTGGTTCAGGAGGTGGCTGTGTCATCGTGTTGACCCAGTATTCTACAACCTCGGTGGCCTGCATGTTGTGTATGGTGTGTTTGTCGTCCAGCACCTCATGAGCGCATTTGGATCGGTTTTGGCTAAAAAGTTTTTAAGTGGTTGCGTAGTCTTGACGTCGCTGTTGCCTTTTAGATACTCGCGCTTCAGTGGAAGGTGTTTCTCTAAAGGCGCGACGTCGGACAGTGTGTGAAAATGTTTGTTCAGAAAGTCGTTTAAGGCGATAGTGTGGTCAAATTATATTTGACAGATGAGTAAGGTCTGTTGAAATTATGTTGCGTTTGGGAAATGTGTTTGTGAGGGCTTGTAATTTTGATATAATAATATATTTTTGGGAGGGATTATATATATATATATATATATATATATATATATATATATATATATATATATATATATATATTTAATTCAATAAATCGTATGCTTACATGCAAGTATGTATAATGATATATGCATATGTTGTTTGTTCGTTAGGTATTTATGTATACGCTGATTTATCCAAAGTTTTGACTCAAAGTTGTGCCTAAATACGCAACTTTTTAAATGCTATGAAACAGTAATTGCTGTGCAACGTGCGGTCCTGAGAGAAGAAGGAAGCCCGCAGCCATACGTTTATAGGGCCAATCAAAGGTTACACCCCCTAAAACCCCGTTAAACAGTCTTCGGCAAGTCAGTCTACTTTTCTTAAGCCGGACACGGTTTCCTTACACTAGCGCGGTTCTGAGTTTCCGCCCTCTTACCCTCCAATGGGCGGTTGGACTGATTCAGATTAAGAAAACTACGACACTCCCAGGAGTTTCATGTGATGTACACAAAGCACACAGAGAATGAAACTTGTTATAGACCAAACATAATTGAGGCTTTCAAAGTGGAAAAGGTATTGCAGCAGAATATTAAACTTAGGTTCGATACTCGGCGACAATCATGTTAGGTGTCCTCGAAGATAGAACTCAAGAACCTGCACAGATGCTGCACCGCTCAACAAAGTACATCTTCCGTATATCTTCTGCGAATAGCGAGGTCCCTGTCAGTACATAAATCAGGCGGTTGCGAGCAGAGGAGTGCAGGCTCAGAACTTGCTTTAAGAACACGGGCTTAACCCTCTCCAGCCTTGCGAAGTCGTTCATTTTGAGGTGTCGCCATACATGCACTCCGTATGTAGCCGTTGGCGCGACTTTGAGGTGGAATAGGCGGAGAGCGGTATCAATGGAGAGCTTCTCAGGCGCTTCGATTGTTGTTGACGTAATCAGAGCCTTTCTCACCCGTTGTTCAACGTGCAGGCGGAACGCAGTCCCTGTTGTGCTGAGAGTTATGCCGAGGTATGTAAAGGAATTTACATACCTGACTAGCGCACCCCCCAAGCGGAGTTCATCGCTAGCAGCCAGACGACCTCCTCTGCGGAATTTGAGCGCCTCAGTTTTACTGTTGTTGATGGTAAGGCCAACCTCGCTGACGTACCTCGTCATTGTGACTTTTGCTTGTTGCAAGTAGTGTCTGCTCGTACTGAGCATCACCGGTACGTCAGCGTACAGAATGAATACGAAAGTGGAATCCGACAAATTATCATATTGTCGACCATTTGCGTAAATCTGCTTCACCAAATGTTCCCAAATATTTTCGATGGGATTCAGCTCTGGACTTATTGCCGGCCAGTCAAAAAGTGGCACTCCTTGATTTTGAAAAAACGCTATAGTGCTAGCCGAGGTATGAAACGTGGCGTTGTCTTGTTGAACGACCGGGTCAGGTCCCCCAATTCTTCTGAAATGGGCTTCTAACTGGACTCCGACGATACGCTGGAAATTGTCGGATTTGTTTCAGCCCACAATCGCGACTAGATCAGACTTCCCATTATATCCAAACGCGTCCTAATATTTCACAGAACAACCACCGGCCACACGTTTCAAGAACCATTTAGGTTCCTTCTGTAAATCATGCCAATAGTACTGACAGCCGTCAGGGCCATCGAGATTACATTTTTTTTCATCCGATCCGAGAAGACGATGTTTTTCCACTTGTTATCCCAAGTGTGAACAAACACATCAAATCTATGTGAAAATTGACGCCGTGCGACAATGTTCCTCGGTTGCAGTCGCGGCATAAGCTTCCTTTTCCCGTATCGCGCGTTTTTCTCAGAATTTAACACTCGGTACGCTTTAGATCGGTGCACTGGCACCCCCAAAGTGGTCCTGATCCTGGAAGAAGACACTTGGTCATGAGCAGCCAACTGTATGATTCTACGCCGATCTTGAATAGTCAAAACTGGCATACGCCTACTGTTAGATCTGCACCTTTGGTTCACTGAAGAACCTGTTGATGGTGCTCTTATGCCGTCCTAATCTGGTTGCTTTAGCAGGTATTGTATGACCGAGCTCAGCATATGCCTCAATTATTGTCTTTTCGTTATCCGAGAGATCCTTTGTACGACCACTTCGCAGATTCATTAAGGTAAACCTGTATATGGTTACGAGATTTTGCTAAAATGATTAGATCGTCAGCCTAAAATGCAAACTGGGCTTTAAGATTGCGCAGTAAGCCTGCAAGTCCCAATACATGCAAAATACAAAGAAATTGACTAGCTAAGTGTCCCTGGGCTACCCCGATGGTTCGTGTTACGGGCGTTTCTACATAGTGGTCGCCGTTTTTTTACCAAAATTATATTGTGCGCTAATATATTATAAACGAGATTAAAAATGGGGCCTGTTATGTTAAAACTTTGCCAAGCGTGTCTAGTAAACGGTCCCTTTGCAGGCAAATCGAAAGCAGTTTGAACATCTATAAACGCAGCGTATGTAATTTTCTTGTTGGAGAGGCGTTGTAGTACCTGGTTTAAAAATAAATTCAACTGCATCTGACGTCGATCGCCTCTTTAAAAAAACGTATTGTTCTGCCGAAATTTTGTCTTCTACGGAAGGGTACAATCGATTAACGATGAGCGATATTAATATCTTGTAAAGGACGCTTGTAAGTGCTATGCCTCTATAATTTGGGTTAGTTGCATCCTCCGTTCGCTTAAATATAGGCTATAGATAGCTTTTCCGCCACTCATCAAAAAATTTGCCTCGTCGAACATATTCATTGCATAGTTTTGTCATAAAAGGGTATAAAACGTTAATATTAGACGTCAGGCTTGGTATGCGGTTTTCGCCTTCAGTGATAAATCTTTTGCAACCTCCTACGTAGCTTCTAATTTTTACCCATTTACTATTGTGACATTTTTCGATCGTAGTTTAACGAGGCGGTTTATCTTCGTAAAGCCGTCTTCGATCCCTCAAATTGAGTTTGTGTGAGAGAGAGGTAACCGCGTGCACATTCAAAATTTAAAGGCTAAGTCGAGAGGCGAATTTCAAGCAGCCGGACCTTGCTGATTAGTTAGGTATCATTACCTAGCGAAGTTGTCGCGCTGTTAGGGGGAGAGCTGCCAGGCGCCCTTCGAGAGAAGATGCGCCGCCGTGAAGTGACCTGAATTAGAACCTAGTCCCCCGCATGTGCTCGCCTCACTCATTTCCCTTTCCCTCATCGATGCCACTTTAGGCATCGAGTACTCGGAGAGTGCCATTTGCTTATAAGGAGCTCCAAGACTCAACCAGTCATCAGTCGTTCAGTCAGAGCGTGAATTAGTTCATTCTCCTAATCGAAGCAAGTCTGCATAGATTTTGTTACCACTCGTTGTTGCTGTTGTTGTTGGAGGTTGAGCCATATTTATTCACCGAATACCAACATAAGGGTGACGGTGTTGATTTTCGTGTGCCTGACCATGATGCCGGTGATTCTCTGCCGGCCTGCGCTACGGGAGGAACCGGAGTCGCTGATGCCATCCAGTCAACAGATAATCGACTTGATCAGCTTCTTTCTTAGTCCAACCCCGCCCACCCCAGAAAAGGACGTTATCGTCCTCGACGACGAGCCGTTGTTAATGGAGAGCGCGCCGCCATCTCAAACGCCCAAGGCCGCCAATACCTCTACCTCTCTGGCGTCTGAGGCTAGTACTACCAACAGAAAGTCCAAACCTGGTAGCACTTTCACCTCCAGAACGTCGACCACCACCGCTGCGCCTCCGGCTACGACAAAGATGATGATGCCAACCACGACAACTACATTTGAAGATGTCGATGTTACAACAGAGTCTGATACTAAGTTACCGACCATGACGACAACATCTGATGAGGTCGATGTTACGACGGAGTCTGCTACTGAGTTACCAACAACAACGATGACATCGTTCGAAGTTGTTCCCTCAGTCCACTGGAAAGCCAACAAAGGTGACGGCCAAACCAACCAATATGCCAGCGGCCTCGAGGATAAAGAGCCTACGATTGGCTACAATAATGTCAAAGATACCTTTACTGGGGTCGACCGAGAGCTATACGGCCAAGACGGGACCTACGACAGTCAGGACAACGATTACGACATTGTCGAGGCGGTCCCAGTCGTACAAGTCGTTCCAAGCACTCTTTCGGAGCCGACAGACGCCTCGTCGTTCATCGACGATTTTTTCGCCACCGCCGTTGAGGAGGTCGCTCGGTATGTTTTGCCGGAACTCGTTGCGGCCTTTCCGTCCTTGACCTTGCCGTCGTCGTCGCTGCCCCAGTCTGGCGTGAGTACGGCGAACGGCGTGTCACGACCCGAACTCGAATCGCCGTCGCTCCCAGGCACAGAGATTTTAACCTCCACGACCACTTCTTCCACCAGTGAAGAGATAATTTTCAATGAGTCCAAGAATGAACCAGCCGTTGCTAGCAAGCAAAGCGGGTCTTGGCTAGGATCCGTGGCCACATTCCTTCTGCCTGCGTATTTCTAATCAATTCAATAAATTGTATGTCTATGCAAATATGCACAACCAATGAATTTGTTGTTCGTTCGTTAGGTATTTTACGTACGTTGTACGTACCGATGTTCATTTGTCTGTCTTGTTATAGTTTGCAACTTTTCACATGCTTCGGTTGCTGCGAAAATAGTAAAGCAGGTTGAATTAGAATCACCAAAAGCCGCAATTCACAGAGATCTAAGAAATGACGGCCATCCATCTCGCACACGGATGCCATATCTGTAGTACCAATTCGAATCAACTAGTTAGCTCATAGCTATTGTACATAATTAACAAAAAGGCTTGAGCCACATGCAGAGTTTGTAAATCAACTTGTTAGGCAACCCACAAGGGGAAACAATATTCTGGACTTGCTTGCTAGATCAGAGTGGAAGCTCGTCACCGAGCCAGCGGTCATCGCCTCCCTATTGCTACTAATCATTGAGCTCTCAGTTTGCGGATTCTGATATATTCTTCACACTCCTTAGGCAAGCGGGTTCAACGTCTGGAAGGCTGACTTTAAGTCGATCTTCACAAAATCTTGCAAGCGTTCATATAACAACATTCAAGAGAATACACTTTCTTATCGAGGTATTTACGCGAGTACGAATTCCAATATGACGAGTCTTTGATACCATGCTCGGCGGTTAGACCAGATGCTTATGGCTCAAGATGCGACTGAAAACATCTCAGTGAAGCTCAGCAAGGCCTCGACAAGGTTGAGAGTTCTTGAATAGTCACAACTAACTTTTAACGATACTAATTCATTTTGCCTTAACTGTCTAAATTCTATACAACGGACGCTTCGAACTAAAGAGGCATATATTTGCTGTATTTGTAGGCTTCAAAGCGGCCTTTGATACGGCCGCACGAACGATTATACTTGACAAGCTGGGATCTTTTGCGGGATCTCATTGAAAATATTGGAGCTCATTAAAGGCATTTTACAGGAAGGACAAGCTATTTAAGATGACGGAGCCGCCAAACACATGGCGACCTCAGACCACTGAAGAGATACGGAGTCGGCACTCACAGGTAGACGTCCTTATGCATGCAGACGACTTAGTGCTATATTCTCGCAGCCGATTCCATTTGTAACAATCCTTTGCGACCTTGCAGCAATACGTTCACCGAAACCAGCTGGAAATAAATAAAAATAAAACAACGGCAGTGAAATTTAGACGTGGAGGAAAATTGACTGGAATCAACGAACTACGGTTAGGTTGAAAATCTATAGAATTTGTCTTGAACTTCTCCTACCTAGGGGTTATGTTCTAGTCTCGAGGTACGAACCTCTCGAGGCACATTGACGAACGAATTCGGAAAGGACTACAGTCCTTTCAGAGTATTTAAGACTTGAATAAACTATCAATCGACGTTCATCTCTTTAATCTGAAGATTGCGCCTACTGCTTCTTAGGGTATACAGGTGATATGGCCGTATCTATCGAAGTTAAAGCGCTAGACTAAATCAAGGCCGCTTTTCTAAAGAAGGCGCTAAGAGTCTGCCGCACTAGTCTCAACAGATTAGTCTATTTACTGGCGTCGACTCCGCTATTTGTTGAGGATTTACAAAAAATACACGCTTTACCGAAAACGGCAGTTTTCAACAAGTACATGTCTGAGTGGGAAAATAAGATGGCAGACATTGACCCGCTCTTTTATGAAACCCAGGCAATGACATGTACTTCGTGGGAGCGCTGCAACTATGAGAATAGACACCTATTATAGTTGCACGATTTGCTGTACATGGCTTCCACATGAAGAACCCGCTGTATTCGAGAGAACTCCCATGAAATTTCCTTGTTATCCTTGTGCAAACTCTGCGGGAGACAGTGTGATTTATATCACCTTCAACAATGCGATAGAGCAGTTCCGTTGACTCGACTTTTAGAACCGTGATGAATATACATATATGTGAATGTGTGCTTTCTCTGTACGCGCAATATTGTACACCAACCATCGGTTAATAAAGCTATTATGTTATGAGAATTCATTTTGTCGCTACGCGAATAAGCGACTCCAAGGAAATCATCGAATTCCTTTGCTTAAAGTCGATAATGTGCTTATTGACAATAACCAAAGTAAAGCGGCGGCATTTTCCAAACTATTCTCCTCTGTATATACATCTTCGGATGATCAGCCGCCGTCACGGACAAATCGCGTGCGTATAGAAAAACGTCATAACCAAACAATCCATATGCAGTTTTAGTTCCTATAGATGACATAATTTAAAATATCAAAATACTTAAGAACAAGGGTGGCTGAACTATCCATCGCGTGCGCTTTAATGAAAAGGCTGATCATTAATTATAATAAAATCTTTTTAGTATGTAATGAATTGATTGACACAAATAAGCATGAATTCGCTAGGGGCCGTTCCACGCGAACACAACTTATATCAATGATCCACGATTGGAGCCTATACATAAATAATCGTGGAACATTATCTAGATAGTTATCTTTATTTGACTCACTTGCCGATGAAATGACTAACCAGAGCAGTTAGATGGCCCCCTTGCAAGAAACCGATTAGCAAGCCTGATCGATTGAGCCCCCACCGTGGCTGATAATCCAGGCTTCGAGCCGTTAGTAGTCAAGGGGCTTTTTTTTTTTTTTTTGTTCTGGGAGGTTTCGGTAATGCATAATGCACATGCGCCACTAGCAGCCTGCGTGACTAGTGTGAGACTCGCAAACCCACTAAACCCGGATTCCTCCCCACCCCCCCAACCTCGGTATTACTTTGGCATTACATCGAAACCGTGGGAGGTCAAGGGGCTGGAGCTTGGTTACATGCCCTACCCTGTTCACGAATAGAAACTCTTTTGGATGACCAGACGACGCGCATCAGCACAGGACTGCGGCTTGGTATTGACCTAGTCGTTCCTTACGGATGTCGTTGTGGTAACCTCTTGGTCCATCATAGCTTGTCAAGCGCCTATCATGCAGGCCAACGAGCACGTTAGTCGGCTTTAGATGACACCTTCAGTCGAGCACTGAGGTCTGCTGGTTTTCCGTGTGTACTAGAACCTCCGGGTCTATCCAGAGATGATGGAAAAGGCTTAGCGGTGTTACTCTAACCCCCTTTGAGCGTGGTGGCATGCTTGTTTGGGACGCAACTGTAACCGACTCAATAGCCTCTTCGATGGTCGGTTGCAGGTGCAGGCCAGGCAAGTCATGCGTCCTGGTTAGCAGAAACTAACAAATGGAAAAAATACTCTGGCGTTGGTTATCCGCACCAATTTTGTCCGTTGGCTTCCGAAACAATGGGATGAGCAGTCCCGCTTACACTGAAGTTGATTCAGTGCGTGGACAGAAGCCCTAATATTTCCACGGGAGACTCGAGAGCATCGAAATTTTTTGCGGCAGAGGCTGTCGCTTGACATTCAAGTTTATCAAAACTTGCTAGACTCCCGCTTAATCACGCATATATATATAAGCCCAACAGCTGTTAATCGGTTCGGCGATTATACGTTCTTGTCCCAAATATGATCATATGACCAGATGGCCGCTCCTGTACTACACGGGTGGTATAAGGAAAGCCTTATATTACTGAAAGACTTATGATAAGCCTCAGTATCACGGCAGTTTGTAACGAACAGTGCCACGACAGTTTGTAAAACACGCAAATAAACTTAATTTGTAATTCTTTTGCCTTTCTGAAGAAGGGGTGCGCAAGAAAGCGCATGACGTCTGACCCGGAGTTTACTTTTTGAGACAAAGGGACATCACTTGGATTGTATGCAAGCCAGCAGTCCTTTATGTGACTTATTTTTGTATTTGCGGTAGATACTTACTTATCATGGAAGAAATGGAAACCACCTGCGGCTTCGTGCTTAATAGAAAATAAGAGCAAATGACATCAAGCAAGTCAGTTGGCTTTTGCGGCCCCAGAGAGTATTTGCCTGAGTAGATAACAGAGGAATTGTAACTGAAGTGCCACATAGTTATTACGGCCGTCCGAAATTCAGGCGCAAGATTGGTTCATAAGCTAGAGAGATTCTCCGGAATTCGTAGTTGAACTGTGTCGACTAATTTTTGAGTCCTTGTTGTAGGCACCCTGTCGTGAGTCTTCCTCTTTAATCTGTAGGAACCTGGTGTTTTTTTTCTGCATTAGCTGCTATCTGCTAAACTGTCGTTCATAATCGAAGCATGACGCATCATCTTTTTTCATGATTAACACGTACTCGTGTGCTACTGAACACGCCTTTTTCTCGTTCGTCTGCTGTTCATCAACCGGATAATTGCATTCCTGATAGGACGAGGATTCGAATTGAAAAGCGCGGCAGTTTAAACGACAAATATATATATATATATATATATATATATATATATATATATATATATATATCCGATAGTTTGCAGGACAGATGGTGCAACGTGCATTTTATGGTAGCGATCAGAACTGGTTAACCTTGGCGGTACAGTACCACTATACGACAATGAAAAATGGTTAAAATACAGGCTAATTTGAGCACTTCGTGGTGGCTTTAAGGTGGCTTCCTTGTGCACAAGTAGATGTACCGAGCCACTCGACCATGTCCAAAAGGAAACCTTGAAGTCTTGCACGCATGAGGCTGCAAAGTGTTGATGCGCTCGGTAGTCGGCTTTCGAAATTCGAAAAACTCATTGCAGACCCTCACAGGCGCACCTTGGTACCTAGTGCGGCATCAATTCCGAACAAAGGCGCCACGCTGTTGGGGAGGGGGAGAGAGCGGGCCTTCGAGGGAAGCGCCGTAGCAGAGCGACCTAAATTAGATCATTGTCCCCAGCATGTGGTCGCCTTACTCGTCTTCCCTTTCCATAATCGATGTCTCTTCTTGGCGATTGAGTTATCTACATTTACTGAGCACCAACATGAAGGCGGCGGTGTTGATTGGCCATGGTACCGGCAATTCTCTGCCAGCCGACACTACAGGAGGAAACCAAGGCTGCGACTACATCAGCCCCCAGGCCACCCAAGGCTGGCATAAGCCCCTCCACTAGCACGCTTAAGGCTGCAACAAGTTTCGCCTCTAAGACGTCCATTATCACCACCACTGCTGCGCCCCCGGCCACGACGACAGCCTGTTATTGACTTGCCGACAACGACATTGCTCAAAATGGTTTCTTCGTTCATTTGGGATGCCAATGAAGGTGCCACGGCGTTCACGTTTCGGCTTTGGTCTATCATTTTTACGAAGCCTACACTACCACCGGTCGTTGCAGTGGATCGTCAGCGGTCGGACGACATTAGGCTGACAAGAAAGACGCCCAGTACCACCACCCCACGTATCGAGTCAGAATGGCCTGAATCCCCAACTCTCAGAAACCTAAGGGTTGGTGTTCATCTATCTCGCTCATTCCGTTCCACCGACTCAGATGAACTAGTAAGCTCATATGTCCTCTGACGTATGGTTATCGGCACGTAAGTGGCACGAATTGTCCAATGCATGCATCAACAAGTAATACTCTAGCACTTTTTTACGTTCCTGAATCTTGTACTCTCTCTGTACATCTACAATTCTCATCTCTTGATGATGCGAGTTTTACACACCTTCGCGACACAAGTGTTTTCTATCACCTAACCAGTAACTGCTGTACAACGTGCGGTGCCAAGATATGAAGAACGCCCGCAGCCATAAGTGTACACCCCCTAAAATCCCGTTAAACAGTCTTGGGCAAGTCAGTCTTCTTTTCTTAAGCCGGACACGGTTTTATTACTTTAACGCGATTTTGAGTTTTCGCCCCCTTACCCTCCAATGGGCGGTTGGACTGATTCATATTGAGAAAAATACAACACTCCCAGGAGTTTCATGTGATGTTGTCAAAGCACACAGAGAAGGAAACTTGATGTAGACCGCAAACATCCATGAGATGATCGAAGTGGAAAAGAGATTGCAGTAGATCTAATCAAACCTAAACTTGATACTCGGAGACAATCATGCTGGGCGTTTTCGAAGTTAGAACTCAAGAACCTGTAAGGATGCTGCACTGCTCAACACAGTAGCCCTTTGGAAGTGTCGACTTGGCAGGAGTGAGGCGCGCCAACTTCGCCGCCCCGAGGCGACCAGTGATCACCGTTGTATAAAATACGTCAAAAAAACGTCGCCACTTGCGCATTGATGCATTGTCCTGATGGATAATTACAACATCTCCAACCCTAAGCTTATTGCTTCTCAGATAAAAGACGTACTTGTTGCGTCACCATGTTTGGTCTCACATGTAGTCACACGTCTGCACTCCTATTGGCATGTACGTTTACATTGTGTGTGCCCAACACAAGTTTTAGAATGTGCATCAGCTGAGGCACACTGATAATTTCCATGGCACGTTTCAAGCTGTCACGTTTAGCAGTCATAAGTGCGGCACCTTGGGCCACGTCGCAAAGGACTGCGAAGGGTTCCCTCATGCTATAACTGCGGGGTACCCGGATATAAAGCCAGCCCTGTAGACATTTATATACACATATTGTTTTTAAATTATTTAGTTAAGGCAGGTTTAAAGAGAACGCAAGCATTTTATTTTACAATTGCACACATTGACCCAATGATGCGTTTGACTTACGTCGCAGTGTCAAGTGTTCAAACGCCTATGAATCACCGGAACTAGGCAACTCAAAACGCATTCCTTTTCATTTATTGTCGCGGTAGTATCACGCAGATGATAACAAAAAGTCATTGACTGCTTCTACCTAGCGAGGAATCAAATGGCATCCAATTAAACCTGCAGATGATGTGATGAATTTCAGAGCGATGATGTAAAGCATATCTCTATAACGCTATAAGCTAAGGATACGTTCCTTATTAATGCGACTAAAAATCGCATATCCAATGGACACCAAGAAGTGTATATATAATAAAAATAAACGTATACAAAAACTACGTAATGCAAATAGAGCGCTATTTTCAACAATTGAATTGCTAGTTTACAAAATGCATCATGTACGGACCAAGTTTCCTATAACGTTTTCACCAGATCGTACACAGCCGTCTTCGAGGATTCTGCATTCGACCATACGCCGCATGGAAAACTCGCAAACACTACGTTGAACTGCAAAATAAATAGTCCTGGAGGTAGACCTGGTATGCATCTATATACTTTACTGCGACCTATTAAAGGATAATGTACGAAGCGCAGCTCTTGCATCAGGACTACATAAGCTTGGATTGCAAACTAAAAACAATGAAACAGAAATAACTAACATCAGCTTGAGTGAAAGAAGCGCGGTCAAATCCAGAGCGACAGATTTGATTTTCTGAGCAACAGACTAATTTTCCTAGTTAATCAGATTTTAGATCTTGGTTAGACTGGAGCCTCACAAGGAGATAGCCTAATTGTCTGTGGGTGAGACCGCAATCACCGAATCACCGGAACTAGGCAACTCAAAACGCATTCCTTTTAATTCATTGACGCGGTAGTATCACGCAGATGATAACAAAAAGTCATTGACTGCTTCTACCTAGCGGGGAATCAAAACGCATTTAATTAAACCTGCAGATGATGTGACGAATTCCAGAACGATAATATGAAGCATATCTCTCTAACGCTATATTCGATATAACCAATCTTGTGTCTGACACCGTCACAACGTATACGCTTGTGCATAAACAAATATTGTACACTACGGGTCCTGGCTAGCCGAGTCTAAATTCTCCGTCTACGGGCTTGGAATCTCCGTGCGTCATATCTTCAATGCACCGACGGCTTGACAGGTTGAGAGGCCTAAACTTTTCGGGCTGACCCTCAGCCAAGATTGACCGTCTACGGACTGCTGTTCGCATTGCCTCAGAAAAGGACCCCATAAATACAGATGTGCAACGGTGGGGCTCGAACCCGCGCACCTATGTGTCTCCTCCGATCGCGAGACGCAGGCGAATGCATTACGCCACCAAGCTCGACATGTTGAGATACCTAGAGTTTCTCCAACAGTCCTGGTGGCAACATGGCCACTCACTCCTAGCAGTATACGGTTTGTCTAGCCTAAATTGCTGCAAGATCTAAACGCGTGACTAAATCCCCCAATGCATCAAGCGGGTGTCTTCAAGCAGGAGTTTCCGGTACTGGGACACTAGCAATTGTAGTTTGTTGGTTAGCTAAAGCGCTATCCTGCACGTTGTATGGGCGAATGCTTAAACGCATGTTACTCTGCACTGCACAGCGAGGGTTAACCTTTCGAGGATACGTTCCTCATTAATGCGACGAAAAATCGCATATCCAATGGACACCAAAAATTGTATATAAAGTGTGTTGCAAAAAATTAACAACTCATGTTTTTTGGTGATAATTTCGGCTTGGTTTATCTGAATGGCTTGAAATTTTAAGCGCATGATGTACATGACAAAACACGAGTATGATGTTAAATTCGTTGCAATCTCACAATCGGTTCATACAAAAAAGAAAAAAAGTGTGAAAAAACAGTGTTGCAATATATTAGCAATAATAAATATTAGCAACAATAACACCTTACGGCGTATTCGATTTTTAGCAGGGCTGTATTATTAATATTCTATTCTTGAAACGGGGTTTTCGTCCCTTCTTCTGAATCAAATCGTAAACTTGGTCTTTCATGGAGTTAATGATCTATTGTAAGTACGAAAGTGGAATATTAGTCCATGCTTGCTGAACAGCTTCGTTGAGGTCCGACAAATTATCATATTGTCGACCATTTGCGTAAATCTGCTTCACCAAATGTCCCCAAAGATTTTCGATGGGATTCAGGTCTGGACTCAATGCCGGCCAGTCAAAAAGTGGCACTCCTTGTTCTTGAAAAAAGGCTATAGTGCTAGCCGAGGTATGAAACGTGGCGCTGTCTTGTTGAAAAACTGAGTCAGGTTCCCCAATTCTTCTGAAATGGGCTTCTAACTGGGAACCGACGATACGCTGGTACTTGTCGGAATTGTTTTGGCCCACAATCGCGACTAGATCGGACTTCCCATTATATCCAAACCCCCCTAATATTTCACAGAACCACCACCGGCCACACGTTCCGAGAACCATTTAGGTTACTTACAAAAATTCACGCCGTGCGACAATGTGCTTCGGTTGCAGTCGCGGCATAAGCTTCCTTTTCGCGTATCGCACGTTTTTGTCAGAACTTAACACTCAGTACACTGTGGATCGGTGCACTGGCACTCCCAAAGTTGTCCTGATCCTGAAAGAAGAGATTTGGTCATGAGTAGCCAACTGTATGATCCTTCGCCGATCTCGAATAGTCAAAACTGACATACGCCCACTGTTAGATCTGCAACTTTGGTTCACTCTAGGGTGTAAGAACCTGGTGATGGTGCTCTTATGCCGTCCTAATCTGGTTGCTATAGCAGTTACTGTATGATTGAGCTCAGCATATCCCTCGTTATCCGAGAGATCCTTTGTACGACCCATGGTTTAAACATACGCTTCGCCGTTAGTTTGGAAAAACGACTAAGCTGTAGAATATTTTGCAGCTATAGAACAATTGATTTAGCTAGACAATATTCCTGGCATTTGATCCCCGGGATCGAATACCAGCTATAGCATCGACTATCCTCTACAAACAAGAGCTGTGTTGTTAGCTTGTTATTGTTGCTAATATTTTGCAACACTGTTTTTTCACACTTTTTATTTTTTGTATGAACCGATTGTGAGTGCAACGAAATAAACACCATACTCGTGTTTCGTCATGTACATCATATGCTTAAAATTTCAAGCCATTCAAATAAACCAAGCCGAAATTATCACCAAAAAAAACATAAAATGCTATTTTTTTGCAACACACTTTATAATAAAAATAAACATATACAAAAAACTACGTAAATCAAATAGAGCGCTATTAAAACAATTGCAATGTTGGTTTACAAAATGCATCCTGTACCGACCAAGTTTCATATAACGTTTTCACCAGATCGTATGCAGCCGTCTTTGAGGATTCCGCATTCGACCATACGCCGCACGGAAAACTCGCAAACACTACGTTGAACTGCATAATAAATAGTCCTGGAGATAGAAGAGTATTACCTGGTATGTCTATATATACTTTTATATCCTTCACCAGATAGGCAGCCTGCTGATGTAAAACACGATTTTGGAAACACAATGAAGTATTGAATTCATCTAAACAGGCACGTTGCAATCAGGGCCGACTTAAACTGCGACCTCTTAAAAGATAATGTACGAAGCGCAGCTTTTGCAACAGGACTACATAAGCTTGGATTACAAATTAAAAACAATGAAACAGAAGTTACTTACATCAGCTTGAGTGAAAGAAGTGCGGTCGATGTTCTATTAACCTCAGATCACAATCAATAATTAGCGAGAGACCCTCCGCGCATCAAAAACACTAAAAAATCACGTAAATTTGCACCGAACTAACCAGCTCTGTGCACCTTCAGTACACAAGGCTCATTGAACACTCAAATATTACAACAAGCACCTCAACTAATTTAGCCAGCAGACAATATCAATGGCACTGAAACCCCCTACGCATAAACCATAGCTTAGTAAAAATGCAAGGCCATAAAGTGCACCTTATGTAGTCACACGGATCATAACCCGGATGGACTACAACGACTCAACGACACGAAACGGATTTTCAAAAAAATTAAACAAGCATATGACTTGTTCACTGTATGACACATGCACAACAAAGTGCTATAAAGCCATGGATATTTCTCCCAAAACGATCCACATTGCCAAATTTATGAATAAATACCTCATTTCACGCGCCTATACGGTAACTTCATACTACCTTTAAGGAGAATACCTACGATTATTGACTGAAGAAAATGCTGCTAGTGTTATCCCAAAATTCAAAAAAAATCCTAAAATGCTAGTATTATCCCAAAATTCAAAAAAAATCCTAAAATGCCAGTATTATCCCCAAATCCAAAAAAATGGTGAATCTGCAGGCCTCAACTAAATTGTGCATAAGCATGTATAAATACCCTGTGCCTGCCATTAACCAACCTGTATAACGCAAGCCTACGCATCGGTTAAATACCGGAATAAAGGAGAAAAAGTTTACCGCAGCCAATTAACAAAAATAAGGGTGAAGCAGCTGACCCAACTGACTACTGCGTAATTGCACTAATTAGTATCGTTTATATATTTTAAACTTCACTTGTTGTAGTACAGTTATATACAATTGTAAGACTAGATTTGCCATGCAAGGAACATGGACTCCGTCGGATTTGTTTCTTTCAGACCACGTCGCCAAGATAAAAAAAAAAGATGACATATACCGCTTTTATGGACTGCATTCGACTGCGTTAAAAGAAACAAACCTCTTAAAGTATTTCGAACTTTGTTTTGTATCGAGAAAACTATGTATACGCGACATGCTGCAAGTGAACTTAATGAAAGCACTACATCAACGCGGATCGTACGCCACAGACAACAGGTGCATTAAGATTTTGAAAGTAAATAATGAACTCGTCAATCACTTTTGCTATCTAGGATAACAGTGACCCCTCGGCTGTCATTCAGCAGACATATGGAGGAAATGCATAGCAAGGCCACCGCGGTCATGATTCTAATGGGAGACGTTACTGACAAATAATTAAAAATCAAGCCAAACATATTAAGAAAGGTTTTTTTTTTAATAGAAGATACTGCCTTCTGGCGATTAGCGCTTATTTTACAATGTCAGACTTTGAAAAACCTTAAATTGAGTGTGTGTGAGATATGAATAACCGCGTGCACATTCGAGATTTCAGGGCTAATTCAAGAGGCTCATTTCAAGACCTCGCTGATTGGTGAGGCATCATTACCGAGCGAAGTTATCACGCTGTTAGGGAGAGAGCTGTCAGGCGCCCTTCAAAAGAAGATGCGCCGCAGTGAAGTGACCTGAATTGGAACCTAGTCCCCCGCATGCGCTCGCCTCACTCGTTTCCCTTTCCCTCATCGATGCCTATTCGGGCATCGGGCACTCGGAGAGTGCCATTTGCTTATAAGGAGCTCCAAGACTCAATCTGTCATCAGTCGTTCAGTTAGCTCGTGCATAAGTTCTTTCTCCTAATCGAAGCAAGTCTGCAAAGATTTTTTCACCAGTCGTTGTCGCTATTGTTGTTGGATGTTGATTCATACCCATTCACCGAATACTAACATGAGGGTGACGATGTTGATTGTCGTGTGCCTGGCCATGATGCCGGTGATTCTCTGCCGGCCTGCGCTACGGGAGGAACCGGAGTCGCTGATGCCATCGATAATCGACTTAATCAGCTTCTTTCTTAGTCCAACCCCGGCCGCCACAGAAAAGGACGTTATCGTCCTCAACGACGAACCATTGTTAACGAAGAGTGCGCCGCCATCTCAAACGCCTAAGGCCGTCAATACTTCTACCCCTCTGGCGCCTAAGACTAGTACTACTGACAGAAGGTCTAAGCTTGGTACTACTTCCACCTTCAGAAGGTCCAAGCCTGGTAATACTTCTACCTCCAGAAACTCCAATGCTACCAGTACTTCCTCGCTCAGCAGGCCCAAGGCAACCAGTGCTTCTACCAACAGAAGGTCCAAGCCTGGTACTACTTCCACCTTCAGAAGGTCCAAGCCTGGTAATACTTCCACCTCCAGAAACTCCAATGCTACCAGTACTTTCTCGCTCAGCAGGCCCAAGGCAACCAGTGCTTCTACCAACAGAAGGTCCAAAGCTACCACTATCTCCACCTTCAGAAGGACCAATGCTACTATATCCTCTACGTCCAGGAAGCCCAACGCTACCCTGAGCTCCGCCTCCATGGCGCCCAAGACTGCCATAAGCTCCGGTTCCAAGGCTGTCCTTAGCAATGGCTCCAGAACGTCGACCACCACCGCTACGCTCCCAGCTATGACGGTGATGGTGCGAACCACGACAACTACATTTGAAGATGTCGATGTTACAACAGAGCCCAATACTGAGTTACCGACCATGACGACAACATCTGATGAGGTCGATGTTACGACAGAACCTGCTACTGAGTTACCGACTATGACGACAACATCTGATGAGGTCGATGTTACGACGGAGCCTGCTACTGAGTTACCGACTATGACGACAACATCTGATGAGGTCGATGTTACGACAGAGCCTGCTACTGAGTTACCGACCACAACAACTACATTTGAAGATGTCGATGTTGCAACAGAATCCGATACTGAGTTACCGATCATGACGACAACATCTGATGAGGTCGATGTTACGACAGAGCCTGCTACCGAGTTACCGACTATGACGACAACATCTGATGAGGTCGATGTTATGACAGAGCCTGCTACTGAGTTACCGACCACAACAACTACATTTGAAGATGTCGATGTTGCAACAGGATCCGATGCTGAGTTACCGATCATGACGACAACATCTGATGAGGTCGATGTTATGACAGAGCCTGCTACTGAGTTACCGACCATGACGACAACATCTGATGAGGTCGATGTTACGACAGAACCTGCTACTGAGTTACCGACAACAATGATAACACTTGAAGAGGTCGAGGTTACGACAGAGCCCGCTACTGAGTTACCAACAACAACGATGACATCGTCCGAAGTTCGAACACCCTCAGTCCGCTGGAGAGCTAACAAAGGTGACGGCCAAGCCAACCAATATTCCAGCGGCCTCGATGACAAAAAACCTACGATTGGCCTTTATAATGTCGAAGAGGCTTTTACTGGTCTCAACCGAGAGCTATACGGCCAAGACGAGAACTACGACAGTGAGGACAACGACTTTGTCGAGGTGGTCCCAAAAGTCGTACAAGTCGTTCAAAGCACGCTTTCGGAGCCGACAGACACTTCGTCGCTCTTTGCCACCGTCGTTGAGGAGGCCGTTCAGTATGTTTGGCGGGAACTCGTTGCGGCGTTCACCTTTCAGCTTGGGTCTATCGTCCTCACGGCGCCTTCAGAACCACCGGTTCTTGCAGTGGGCGCTCGTCAGCGGTCGGACGATATAGCGATGGCTACTTCCAGTACCACGCCACCGCCGTTGATCTCATCTCGATCGGCGTTATTGCCACAGCTCCTGCCACGGTCTGACGTGGCCACAACGGAAACTCCTACCAGAACGACAACAACAAAAACACCGGCAACGATAGTGGAACCCATGACCCCTATGCCCTCGTCGTCGCTGCCTCAGTCTGGCGTGAGCACGGCAATGTCACAGCCCGAACTTAAATCACCGTCGCTCCCAGGCACAGAGATTTTAACCTCTACAACTACCACTTCTACCAGTGAAGAGATTAACTTCAATGAGTCCAAGAATGAATCAGCCGTTGCTAGCGAGCAAAGCGGTTCTTGGCTAGGATCCGTGGCCACATTCCTGCTGCCTGCGTATTTCTAATCAATTCAATAAATCGTATGCCTATGCAAATATGCACAACCAATGCATTTGTTGTTCATTCGTTAGGTATTTTACGTACGTTGTACGTACCGATGTTAATTTGCCTGTTCATCTGGTCTTGCCCTAGTTTGCACTTTTTACATGCTTCGAAAATAGTAAAGGAGGTTGAATTAGAATCACCAAAAGCCGCAATTCACAGAGATCTAAGAAATGGCGGCCATCCATCTCGCGCACGAATGCCGAATCTGTCTACCGATTTGAATCAACTAGTTAGCCGATAACTATTGTACATAATTAACAAAAAGGTTTGAGCCACGTGCAAGGTTTGTAGATCAACTTGTTAGACAACCCACAAGGGGAAACAATATTTTGGACTTGCTTGTTAGACCAGAGAGGGAGCTTGTCACCAAGCCAGCGGTCGTCGCTCTTCCCCTATTGCTACTGATCATCGAGCTCTCAGTTTTCGGATTCTGATCTATTCTTCACACTCCCTAGAGTCGGCTAGCGGGTTCAACGTCTGGAAGGCTGACTATGAGTCAATCTTCCCAAATCTTGCAAGCGTAAATAGAACAACATGCAAGAGAAGATATACACTTTCTTATCGAGGTATTCACGCGTCAACGAAGTCATAATACTAATCCCAATATGACGAGTCTTTGATAGCATGCTCGGCGGCGCATATCAGTGAAACTCAGCAAGGCCTCGACAAGGTTGAGAATTCTTATATAGCTACAACTAACTTTTAGCGATACTGATTTATTTCATTGCTACGCGAATAAGCGACTCCAAGGTAATCATCAAATCCCTTTGCTTAAAGTCGATAATGTGCTTATTGACAATAACCAGAGTAAAGCGGCGGCATTTTCCACTTTTCTGTATATACCGGATGATCAGCCGCCATCACAGACAACTCGCGTGCGTATAGAAAAACGTCGTAACCAAACAACCCATATGCAGTTTTAATTTCTATTTTTATATTGTGATGATTTATTAACCATTCACAATATGTTTGCACACTTGGCAGTGCTCGTCTTAATAACAATGGTGGTAAAATGTGTCACGTGAGGTTAAGAATCAGCTGTCCGTGTCCTTGCTTGATGGTAACCCCCGCTCTTATGAACCCGGTGCGAGCGGTATATCCCCAAGGTTCCTTGCAACGTTAAGACGGTAAGATCCATAAGATTTCTCTTCGTGACGCCGAACCCCGAGAGCGAACACGCAGATTCGGAGTCCCATACACCACTCGTAGAGAAAGTGATAGATCCGAATCTGCGAGGTTTTTGCGGGTCGGGGAGCGCCGCTCTTAGGAACTTGATGTCATACTTGGCGATCTTGTCCTGCCGCACCTTTGCGAGGTCCCCGTTCGGGCCGCAAACCTTGGCATCTAAAACCCAGACCCCGGTAGGTGTTGTTATTACGAGGTCAGGCTTTAGACCCGGTGCACCCGGTCGACGGAATACTCGCTCACGAACCACCTCATGACCCGTCTCGCGGAGAAGACGTGCCACGCGGCCACAGACGTCGTCATGGGTTTTTACAGTTTGTTTGTGTGTTGTATTGCACATCTGAGCGACACGCCAACGTGTCAGGCGCATGACACCCGTGCCTACAACGTTTGTTGTAGCCCGGGCGTCCCCTGGCCAATCTGGGACGCGTTGGTAGTGCGTTGACCCTGAGTAGGTTTAAGTACTCCTTACCAGATAGGTAGGGCATACCCTTAATCCATTAATGTACAAAGGGCGTTTTGTGTGCTGTTTTTGTGCTGTTGAGACCAGTAATCGGTCTCTTGTGTAGCAGTCTTAATGGAGGTTCCCAAGCGCTCGCAAAGAAGTCTTGTTTTTGCAAGGTCTTTTTTAAAGTGCTTAGTGGTTAGCATCCATTGGACCCCAGGCTGCGTGGAGTGTTGTAGTGCTATCAGACGGGAGAGACGGAGTCTGGAGATACATGTTTGGAGGCAGGGGATGTCCAGACCGGCGTGTGCTGTGTGCGTGTACAAGTAGGCGTTCGGCACCGAGTTTTTGAGCTTAAGCCATTTCTACTTAACAACCTTTCTGACCTCTTTATCTAGGTCGCTAAGGAGTGCGTGAAATAGTCTGGGACCGGAGACCAGTTTATATAGGAGGCGGGGAATGAGAAAGTCTTTTAAAAATATGAGTCTTTGGTGGGGTTTAAGGAAAGCTATCGTGAGTCTGTTGAGTAAATTAAGGAGTATATCCTTGGTGGAGTCAACTCTGCCATTGCTGTCAAAGTCGACTTCCAGATATCTCCATCAATCGCTCATACCTTTAGCTGGCAATTGCCAATCCCCAAGGTTAAATTCTGGTACGGTATTAATAAAACCTTTACCTTCCTCCCTATTAAACAGGTAGGAGAAAGTAAAGCTTTTATTAGTATTAATTTTAAGGCCTATGGCTATGCCCGGCTCTAAAAGCACCTCCCCGAGATTGTCTCAGATTCTTACAGGCTTAAGTCCAGAGACATTGGCCAAATTCAAGGCCTTATTAGAGCTTTTGGAGCCGCTGTTGCAACTCCTACCGTTAGTGGACAATCTACGAAAAATCGCACAATCATGAATAATCGCGATCGCATAGCTCAAGACGGAGAAGCGCCACGCACTACTCCAACTACTCTTAAATGTCCACTTTGCGACGGGCGATATACGCGGCGTGGCTTAACAAGGCATATATCAGCTAAGCACCCGACCGCCACTGACGCTTCTTCCTCTATGTCGACCACTTCTGAGCCCCCCCCCCGTTTGCAACCGGCGCAAATCCTGGAGAAGGTTCAAGCTGTTATGGGGCAAATCAGGCTAATTCGAATTGTACCAACGTCAGTCAGGAGACAAGTAGCTGAGGCTTTTCCCCCTGTACTCACAGCAGTTTCATCTGATAACGACGTTGAAGCATGGTATAGCCTCTTCTCTTTTGCCCCCGTCGTCCTTCGCCTCCCCCGCGCCCGCAGCGACGGTTTATCCCTCTCAATCATTATCCGCAGCAATTTTTGCGATTTCCACAGAAATATGCGTCTGTCAGACGTGATTGCCACATCCCACTCCCGCGTTTCGACCCTTACACCATTCAAGAATGATATTGTGCGCCAGTTTATTATTAAACTCTCTGAAGGAGATGTTTCTGGCGCCGCCAGACTTATTGTGTCTACAGATACAATAACGCCTCGCATTGACCGTATAGAGGCCTTGCGAGAGCAACACCCACCAGCTCCCGAAAACCTTCTCTTCTCCGAAAAACAGAATCTTTATGCTCTATGTAACGTCAAAAGAAGACATTCAAGCGGCGATTAAAAGTTTCTCCAAGAGCTCCGCCGCAGGGCTAAACTTTATGAGACCCCGGTTATTAATGGACCTTCTTTCTCCGTCTCTCGAAGACATCGCCGCTAGCCTGCTCTTCGCATTGGCAAAGGTTGTAGACATTCTTCTTTGAGGCAACCCCCCTTCTTGCCTCCAGCCGTTGATATTTGGTGCAAGATTATTTGCCCTTAAAAAAAAGGACGGATCGGTACGTCCAATTGCATGTTCGTCTTCGTTACGCAGGCTCGCCGCGAAAATCGGATGCAACCACAACAAAGCTGTTATTTCTCACGCAACTGGTGCACATCAACTGGGATTCGCGACGCCGGCTGGGACCGAAGTAGCCATTCACGCAACCCGGGCCTTCCTCGACTCACGCGAACCCACCAAGGTTCTTGTAAAGCTTGATTTTAAAAACGCCCTACTTCAGGAAGGTGTCGCCCCCGTGTTGCAGAAGTGGTTGGATAAACTGAATATCGCTTCGGAGCGCCTTCCTTTGATAGGTTACCATAGCGGTCTTTACCTGCTAAGGTGCTCTTACTCAGCCACACGCCTAACTCATATTCTGAGGGGTATCGAACTTACCGGCGAAACGGACGAGCTACGACGCTTCAATGATCTTACAGCCAATACAATAACCAATCTGCTTAACATCAAACTGGACGATACAGCCAAACGACAGATGTTCTTGCCAATAGCCAAGGGGGGAGTTGGCTTACCAGACCCGACAATATTAGCACTCCCTGCGATAGTTGCTGCCACCCACCAGGTTTCCGGCAAGGTCTGCGAACTTCTTGACGAAGCCGGCCAGCTCGAATTTACCTCCATGCGAGATCGAGACACGAGTAATTTGGTTGAGGTTCTTGGAACTTTACCAAATAACGTCGCATCTCAGAGTGAGTGGTCGGCCATGCTAGCCGATCAACATGCTTGTTTACTTATTGATCAAGCTGACAGTGACTCTACTAGGGCTCGGCTTAGGGCAACCTCCGCAAAACATGCAAGCGATTGGCTACACGCCCTACCCAGTGCATCGTTAGGAACCTTACTGGATAATGCCACTACAAGAATATGCGTTGGCCTCCGACTTGGTACGCCCCTCGTTCACCCTCACATATGCCGATGCGGGGAGCCAGTGGGCATTAGAGCTCACCACGCTCTATCCTGCGCCCTCAGTGAAGGTCGTCGACCACGTCACGCGGCTATCAACGACACAATAGCAAGGGCCCTGAGGACGGCAGGCTACCCAAGTACACTGGAACCAACTGGACTAACCAGAAACGACGGCAAGCGTCCCGACGGGATGACTCTCATCCCCTTTGAACGAGGCCGTACCCTCATATGGGATGCCACCGTAACCGACTCACTTTCACCCTCAATGGTCGGTTTCGGTTCACTTAGAGCTGGTCACGCCGCGACCCAAGCAGAAACGAACAAGATGAACAAATATGCCGAACTGGCAAGAGCCCATAACTTCAGCCCAGTGGCCTTCGAAACCTTGGGACCACCGGGCCCCTTGACTGAAAGAATACTTACTAAATTGGGCGAACGACTAAAGATAACTACTGGGGACAAGAGAGCCGCACAATTTTTGCGCCAAAGACTTTCCATTGATGTCCAGCAAGGCAACGCGATCTCAGTTTTGGGGTCGCTTGCCGAATGGTGCACACCAGGGCTGTTATAGGCTGAAAGTTAACACGTTCATTTACACCGGATTGTAATATAAATTGATTAATAAAATTTTCACTCTCACTCCGAAACAAGAAAACGCTTTTAATAATATAAGACGCGATCACCTGATGAAGGCTGTTGCATCCCACGCCCCTCATCTATTAAACCACGTCGAACTGGCATATAGGCATCCTTCCCATCTGGTCCTGCCGGAGCATGTAATTTGTCCGCCACCGGACTGCAGCAGGGGGATCCCTTAGCACCACCTCTGTTTTGTCTGGGTATAAAAGATCTAGTGGATTCCTTCAGGTGCCCGCTGAACCTCTAGTACCTTGACGATGGTCTGTTAGGAGAAAACGTTTGCACAGTAGCCGATGATATTCGACGGGTCCTTAACTTCAGTGTTACATCTGGGTTGGAGTTAAGCCCGGCCAAATGCGAAATATGCCTCTTTGGTCCCATCATCGATGCCCCTGAAATACAGTCACTCCGAGACCTCCTGCCTGGCTGCAACATGACCGTCAAGGACGATCTGGAGTTACTAGGCGTACCAATTTGCCCCGAGGGGCTCCCAGCAGCAATCAAGCGCTGGAACTTGAAACTGAAAAATGCCGCTGCTCGTCTTCCTCTTCTGGGAGCACACCGGGGACTTTTCTTAATCAGGTCTTCTTTCTCGTCCTCAAGACTCAGCCACCTTCTTCGAGGGGCCGACTTATCTAACCAAGCCGATGAGTTGCAAAGGCTCAACGATTTGACACTGTCTACCCTCGAGTCCCTGCTGAACACATCTCTACTACCCAGCGCACGGGAACAGGCATTACTACCTGTTTCTAAAGGAGGCCTCGGTGTACCAAATTTACTGACCCTGGGCGAATCTGCTATAGTGTCATCAATGCTAAGCGCCGAAAACAGGGCAATCCCGCTTTTAGATACAGCGGGTGTCGGCCAGTATAAAAACCGCTTAGCTTATCTTCAGAAGAACCTTGAGGCGCAATGCGGAGGTAAGCCTGAAAACGTACTATCCCAGCGTGACTGAAGTGCCCCATTGCACGATGAAGTACAACGGCGTCTCTTTAACGAAGCTGCTGACGACACGACCAGGGCTCGTCTAAACGCCGTATCCGCCAAGGACTCAGGTGTCTGGTTACACGCGCTTCCCAGTGCCCCCATAGACACCCTTCTTGATAATGAGACGATTCACATAGCAGTAGGCCTACGCCTAGGGGCAGACATAGTAACCCCTCATCGGTGTCAATGCGGTCACCCCGTCAATAAACTAGGACTATCGTGCATCATCAGCGCAGGACGACGCTCGAGACATGCCGCAATCAATGAGACCTTTAGCAGAGCCCTTAGGTCGTGCGGTCGTCTGTGCATCCTTGAACCCCCAGGCCTCTGCGCGCAAGACGGCAGACGTCCAGACGGGATGACACTTACACCATTCGAGCGAGGCAGAATGCTGGTTTGGGACGCAACCGTTACCGACTCCTTAGCCCCTTCTATGGTCAGTGGCGGGGCATCCGAAGCTGGTTATGCAGCCCACCTTGCGGAGACTAGCAAGTTGAGAAAATACTCATCAATCGGGTATCCCCACGAATTCTGCCCTCTCGCGTTTGAAACCCTAGATGCTCCTGGCGTTCGGACCAAGCAGCTGATCCGCAAAGTCGGCACCTTGTTAAGCCTGTCATCCGGTGATAACAGGTCGTCGTCCTTTTTCAAGCAACGTCGGGATCTTGATATACAACGTGGAAACGCTGTCCGCACCTTTAGCCCTTTGGAAGTGTCGACTTCGCCGTCCCGAGGCGACCAGTGGCGACCTTTGAAATACGCCAAAAAACGTTCCCACTGGCGGATTGGTGCATTATCCTGAAGGATAATTATAACATCTCCGTTCAGTGCACAAATGCTTAAAGCTTATAGAGAATCTAGAGAAAACCGTAACGTGACATTGTAGTGAGCCTCTATATCGAGAGGCCTGCTTTTTGCAGCAATTAGTGGAAATTGATACCACAGTAAAACAGATCTATAATATACCGAACAACATGACGTGGTTATCAGCAGCTCGTACAAGGCTATTCGACCATGCTCAACGACAAGCGCGGAAGGCTGCAAAAGATGAGCTTGGTAATCAATTCAAGTCAATTCAGCATTTATTTCACCACAAAATTGATCGACAGTTGATTACATTTTCACAAGGTGTCACAATGTGAATTTTTGGTCTCACAGTATGTATTTAGCTTTGAATGACAAGGACGTTTCGCACATTTCTGCACACACAATTATATGATACTGTCCAATATCACACTCTCCGCAAAAGTAACAAACACATTCTTCAATATTAAAACAGCTTGGCTTCATGCATATGTAATGGTGGTCCCCGTGCCAGGTTATTCGGCAGATTAGCGACCGGTTCCTTTGCATGGCTCCTTTTCATCTATGTGAACAAAAGGCCGGGCCATCAGTATAATTCAGCTACAAACATTTAATTTCTGTTCTTTCTATAGGCTCGATATGAGTCTAGAATATGCGCTGTGAATGGTGTGGTGTTAAGTGCTAAGTCTTCAATAAGTATTCTCTCTTCGCACATCTCTAAGGCAAGTGTTGCCGACGCGCACTTTGTAAGCTGCAAAACACGCTTAACATATCTGGCCTTTAGCTTATCTGGACTTGTTAAATGGCTAAGGATCAGGTATGGTGCAATTGTAAAATGCATTGCAAAAATATTTTGATACTACATATTCTATTCTAAAAACGGGTTTTTCGTCCCTTCTTCTGAATCAAATCGTAAACTCGGTCTTTTATGGAGTTAATGAGCTGTTGTAAATACGAAAGTGGAATATTAGTCCATGCTTGCTGGACAGCTTCTTTGGGGTCCGACAAATTATTATACTGTCGACCATTTGCGTAAATCTGCGTCACCAAATGTCCCCAAATATTTTAGATGGGATTCAGCTTTGGACTAAATGCCGGCCAGTCAAAAAAGGCACTCCTTGATCTTGAAAAAACGCTATCGTGCTAGCCGAGGTATGAAACGTGGCGTTGTCTTGTTGGACAACCGGGTCAGGTCCCCCAATTCTTCTGAAATGAGCTTCTAACTGGACTCCGACGATACGCTGGGAATTGTCGTAATTGTTTCAGCCCACAATCGCGAATAGATCAGACTTTCCATTATATCTAAACGCGTCCTAATATTTCACAGAACAACCACCGGCCACACGTTTCAAAAACCATTTAGGTTCCTTCCGTAAATCATGCCAATAGTACTGACAGCCGTCAGGGCCATCGAGATTAAATTTTTTTTCATCCGATAAGACGATGTTTTTCTACTCGTTATTCCAAGTGTGGACAAACACACCAAATCTATGTGAAAATTGACGCCGTGCAATGCGCCTCGGTTGCAGTCGCGGCATAAGCTTCATTTTCGCGTATCGCGCGTTTTTGTCAGAATTTAACACTCGGTACGCTTTAGATCGGTGCACTGGCACCCCCAAAGTGGTCCTGATCCTGAAAGAAGACACTTGGTCATGAGTAGCCAACTGTATGATCCTACGCCGATCTTGAATAGTCAAAACTGGCATTCGCCTACTGTTAGATCTGCACGTTTGGTTCACTGAAGAACCTGTTGATGGTGCTCTTATGCCGTCCTAATCTGGTTGCTATAGCAGGTATTATTGTATGACCGAGCTCAGCATATGCTTCAATTATTGTCTTTTCGTTATCCGAGAGATCTTTTGTACGACCACTTCGCAGATTGGTTAAGGTAAACCTGTATATGGTTACGAAATTGCTAAATCTAAATTTGCTAAAATAAAAAAAATAAAAAAATCCGCCACTCATCAAGAATTTTGCCTCGTCGAACACATTCATTGCATAGTTTTGCCATAATAGGGTATAAAATATTAATATTAGACGTCAGGCTTGGTATGCGGTTTTTGCCTTTAGTGATAAATCTTTTGCGACCTCCTACGTAGCTTCGAATTTTTGCCCTTTCACCATTGTGACATTTTTCGATCGTAGTTTGACGAGGCGGTTTATCTTCGTAAAGCCGTCTTCGATCCCTCAAATTGAGTTTGTGTGAGAGAGAGGTAACCGCGTGCACATTCAAAATTTAAAGGCTAAGTCGAGAGGCGAATTTCAAGCAGCCGGACCTTGCTGATTAGTTAGGTATCATTAACTAGCGAAGTTGTCACGCTGTTAGGGGGAAAGCTGCCAGGCGCCCTTCGAGAGGAGATGCGCCGCCGTGAAGTGACCTGAATTGGAACCTAGTCCCCCGCATGTGCTCGCCTCACTCATTTCCCTTTCCCTCATCGGGCATCGAGCACTCGGACTGTCATTTGCTTATAAGGCGCTCCGAGACTTAACCTGTCATCAGTCGTTCAGTCAGAGCATTAATTAGTTCATTCTCCTAACCGAAGCAAGTCTGCAAAGAATTTGTCATCACTTGATGCTGCTGTTGTTGTTGGAAACTGAGCCATATCCATCTACCGAATACCAACATGAGGGTGACGGTGTTGATTTTCGTGTGCCTGACCATGATGCCGGTGATTCTCTGCCGGCCTGCGCTACAGGAGGAACCGGAGTCGCTGATGCCATCCAGTCAACAGATATTCGACTTGATCAGCTTCTTTCTCACTCCAACCCCGCCCGCCCCAGAAAATGACGTTATCGTGCTCGACGACGAGCCGTTGTTAATGAAAAGCGCGCCGCCATCTCAAACGCCCAAGGCCGCCAATACCTCTACCTCTCTAGCGTCTGAGGCTAGTACTACCATCAGAAAGTCCAAACCTGGTAGCACTTTCACCTCCAGAACGTCGACCACCACCGCTGCGCCTCCGGCTACGACAACGATGATGATGCCAACCACGACAACTACATTTGAAGATGTCGATGTTACAACAGAGTCCGATACTAAGTTACCGACCATGACGACAACATCTGATGAGGTCGATGTTACGACGGAGTCTGCTACTGAGTTACCGACAACAACGATAACATCGTTCGAAGTTGTTCCTTCAGTCCACTGGAGAGCCAACAAAGGTGACGGCCAAACCAACCAATATGCCAGCGGCCTCGAGGACAAAGAACCTACGATTGGCTACAATAATGTCGAAGGAACCTTTACTGGGGTCGACCGAGAGCTATACGGCCAAGACGGGACCTACGACAGTCAGGACAACGATTACGACATTGTCGAGGCGGTCCCAGTCGTACAAGTCGTTCCAAGCACTCTTTCGGAGCCGACAGACGCCTCGTCGTTCATTAACGATTTTTTCGCGACTGTCGTTGAGGAGGTCGCTCGGTATGTTTTAGCCGGAACTCGTTGCGGCCTTTCCGTCCTTGACCTTGCCGTCGTCGTCGCTGCCCCAGTCTGGCGTGAGTACGGCGAACGGCGTGTCACGACCCGAACTCGAATCGCCGTCGCTCCCAGGCGCAGAGATTTCAACCTCCACGACCACTTCTTCCACCAGTGAAGAGATAATCTTCAATGAGTCCAAGAATGAACCAGCCGTTGCTAGCGAGCAAAGCGGGTCTTGGCTAGGATCCGTGGCCACATATCTGCTGCCTGCGTATTTCTAATCAATGCAATAAATTGTATGTCTATGCAAATATGCACAACCAATGAATTTGTTGTTTGTTCGTTAGGTATGTTACGTACGTTGTGCGTACCGATGTTCATTTGTCTGTCTTGCCCTAGTTTGCAACTTTTTACATGCCTCGGTTGCTGCGAAAATAGCCGCAATTCACAGAGATCTAACAAATGACGGCCATCCATCTCGCGCACGGATGCCATATCTGTAGTACCAATTCGAATCAACTAGTTAGCTCATAGCTATTGTACATAATTAACAAAAAGGCTTGAGCCACATGCAGAGTTTGTAGATCAACTTGTTAGGCAACCCACAAGGGGAAACAATATTCTGGACTTGCTTGCTAGAGTGGGAGCTCGTCACCGAGCCAGCGGTCGTCGCCTCCCTGTTGCTACTGATCATCGAGCTCTCAGTTTGCGGATTCTGATCTCTTCTTCACACTCCTTAGAGTCGGCTAGCGGGTTCAACGTCTAGAAGGCTGACTTTAAGTCGATCTTCATAAAATCTTGCAAGCGTTCATAGAACAACATTCAAGAGAATAGATACACATTCTTATCGAGGTATTTACGCGTCAACGAAGTACGAATTCCAATATGACGAGCCTTTGATACCATGCTCGGCGGTTAGACCAGATGCTTATGGCTCAAGATGCTACTGAAAACATCTCAGTGAAGCTCAGCAAGGCCTCGACAAGGTCACGACTAACTTTCAACGATACTAATTCATTTTGCTTCAACTGTCTAAATTCTATACAACGGACGCTTTGAACTAAAGGGGCTTATAAATTTGCTGTATTTGTAGACCTTAAAGCGGCCTTTGATACGGCCGCACGAACGATTATACTTGACAAGCTGGCATCAAAGCGGATCGTACGCCACAGACGACGGGTGCATTAAAATTTTGGAAGTAAATAATTAACTTGTCAATCACTTTTGCTATCTAGGATAACAGTGACCCCTTGGCTCTCATTTAGCAGACATATGGAAGAAATGCATAGCAAAGCCACCGCGGTCATGATTCTAATGGGAGACGTTATTAACACAGATTTAAAAATCAAACCAAACATATTTAGAATGAATACATTTTTTCAATAGAAGATACTAGCGATTAGCCCTTATTTTACAATGTTAGATCTTGAAAACCCTTAAATTGAGTGTGTGTGAGATATGAATAACCGCGTGCACATTCAAGATTTCAGGGCTAATTCGGGAGGCTCATTTCAAGCAGCCAGACCTCGCTGATTGGTGAGGTATCATTACCGAGCAAAGTTATCACACTATTAGAGAGAGAGCTGCCAGGCGCCCTTCGAGAGGAGATGCGCCGCAGTGAAGTGACCTGAATTGGAACCTAGTCCCCCGCATGCGCTCGCCTCACTCATTTCCCTTTCCCTCATTGATGCCACTTTAGGCATCGAGTACTCGGAGAGTGCCATTTGCTTATAAGGAGCTCCAAGACTCAACCAGTCATCAGTCGTTCAGTCAGATCGTGCATAAGTTCGTTCTCCTAATCGAAGCAAGGCCGCAAAGATTTTGTCACCACTCGTTGTTGCTATTGTTGTTGGATGTTGAGCCATATCTATTCACCGAATACCAACATGAGGTTAACGGTGTTGATTGTCGTGTGCCTGACCATGATGCCGGTGATTCTCTGCCGGCCTGCGCTACTGGAGGAACCGGAGTCGCTGATGCCATCGAAAATCGACTTTACCAGCTTCTTTCTTAGTCCAACCCCGCCCGCCACAGAAAAGGACGTTATCGTCCTCGACGACGAACCATTGTTAACGAAGAGCGCGCTGCCATCTCAAACGCCCAAGGCCGTCAATACCATAAGCTCCGGTTTCAAGTCTGTCCTTAGCAACGGCTACAGAACGTCGAGCACCACCGCTGCGCCCCCGGCTATGACAACGATGATGATGCCAACCACGACAACTACATTTGAAGATGTCGATGTTACAACAGATGATGATGTTACGACAGAGCCTGCTGCTACGTTACCGACCATTAGGACAACATCTGATGAGGTCAATGTTACGACAGAGCCTGCTGCTACGTTACCGACCATTAGGACAACATCTGATGAGGTACATGTTACGACAGAGCCTGCTACTGAGTTACCGGTCATGAGGACAACATCTGATGAGGTCGATGTTACGACAGAACCTGCTACTGAGTTACCGGTCATGACGACAACATCTGATGAGGTACATGTTACGGCAGAGCCTGCTACTGAGTTACCGGTCATGAGGACAACATCTGATGAGGTCGATGTTACGACAGAACCTGCTACTGAGTTACCGATCATTAGGACAAAATCTGATGAGGTCGATGTTACGACAGAACCTGCTACTGAGTTACCGATCATGAGGACAACATCTGATGAGGTCGATGTTACGACAGAACCTGCTACTGAGTTACCGATCATGAGGACAACATCTGATGAGGTCGATGTTACGACAGAACCTGCTACTGAGTTACCGGTCATGACGACAACATCTGATGAGGTCGATGTTACGACAGAACCTGCTACTGAGTTACCAATCATGAGGACAACATCTGATGAGGTCGATGTTACGACAGAACCTGCTACTGAGTTACCGACCATGGTGACAACATCTGATGAGGCCGATATTACGACAGAGCTTGCTACTAAGTTCCCGAAAGCAATGGTAACATTTGAAGAGGTCGAGATTACAACAGAGCCCGCTACTGAGTTACCGACAACGACGCCAATATTTAAAGAGGTCGCTGTTACGACAGAGCCCGCTGCTGAGTTACCAACAACAATGATAACATTTGATGAAGTCGAGGTTACGAAAGGGCTCGCTACTGAGTTACCAAGCGCGATGACTACATTTAAAGAAGTCGATGTTACGACAGAGCCTGCTACTAAGTTACCGATCAAGACGACAACATCTGATGAGGTCGATGTTACGACAGAGCCTGCTACTGAGTTATCGGTCATGACGACAACATCTGATGAGGTCGATGTTACGACAGAGCCTGCTACTGAGTTACCGCCAACAATGATAACACTTGAAGAGGCCGAGGTTACGACAGAGCCCGCTACTGAAGCCAACCAATATTCCAGCGGTCTCGATGACAAAGAACCTACGATTGGCCACTATAATGTCGAAGAGGCTTTTACTGGTCTCGACCGAGAGCTATACGGCCAAGACGAGAACTACGACAGTCAAGACAACGACGACGACTTTGTCGAGATGGTCCCAAACGTCGTACAAGTCGTTCAAAGCACGCTTTCGGAGCCGACAGACTCGCTCTTTGCCACCGTCGTTGAGGAGGCCGTTCAGTATGTTTGGCGGGAACTCGTTGCGGCATTCACTTTTCAGCTTGGGTCCATCGTCCTCACGGCGCCTTCAGAACCACCGGTTCTTGCAGTGGGCGCTCGTCAGCGGTCGGACGATATAGCAATGGCTACTTCCAGTACCACGCCACCGCCGTTGACCTCATCTCGATCGGCATTATTGCCACAGCTCCTGCCACGGCCTGACGTGGCCACAACGGAAACTCCTACCAGAACGACAACAACAAAAACACCGACCACGATAGTGGAACCCATGACCCCTATGCCCTCGTCGTCGCTGCCGCAGTCTGGCGTGAGCACGGCAATGTCACAGCCCGAACTTAAATCACCGTCGCTCCCAGGCACAGAGATTTTAACCTCTACAACTACCACTTCTACCAGTGAAGAGATTAGCTTCAATGAGTCCAAGAATGAACCAGTCGTTGCTAGCGAGCAAAGCGGCTCTTGGCTAAGATCCATGGCCACATTCCTGCTGCCTCCGTATTTCTAATCAATTCAATAAATCGTATGCCTCTGCAAATATGCACAACCAATGAATTTGTTGTTCGTTCGTTAGGTATTTTACGTACGTTGTACGTACCGATGTTCATTTGTCTGTCTTGCAACTTTTTGCATGCTTCGAAAATAGTAAAGGGGGTTGAATTAGAATAACCAGAAGCCGCAATTCACAGAGATCTAAGAAATGACGGCCATCCATCTCGCGCACGGATGCCGAATCTGTCCACTTGATTCGAATTAACCAACTAGCCGATAACTATTGTACATAATTAACAAAAAGGTTTGAGCCACATACAAGGTTTGTTGGAGCGGCGGCAGTAAGATGTGAAGTTTAGTTTATTTAGATACTTTAGATACGTAGTTCTTATATTCTAACATATAGCGACTGGAGCGCTATTGAGGGCCCTGGCCGCGGTACGCAGTGGCAATTTGCGCAGAGAAACTCCATCGCCATGCTGGCAGGAGGGTCGTAGTGAATGTAGTTACGTAGTAAATATAGTAATATACTGTTGCTTTCATCGCCGTTTGCAGGAGAAGAAGGTACAACACGGTAGTCGCGGTAGGTGTCACAGACGGGCGGACAACATCTGACAGAATGACCGGCTGCTTTTATGAGTTTTTGCAACTAAACGAAGCGATCAATATGATATAATACTGTCAACAACTGGACAATTTGGAAGAGGCAATTGACCAGAAACGGCCGAAATTGGCGAACAGACGAAGAGTGACTTTACACCACGACCACGTAAGACCGCACAAGTCTTTGCTCACCACTAAGAAGTTAATAGAACTTAGATAGAATATTTTGCCACACCCTGCGTATATCGGATTATCATCTGTTTCGGTCCCTTCAAAATTCCCTTTGTGGCAAATAATTCGATTATTTGGAAGGTATTAAAATGTATATATACAATTAATTCAAAAGCCAGGACGCCACCTTCTGAAGGAATGGAATTATGAGCTTGTTGAACGTTGGGCTAAGGTAGTTAATCAAAGTGGGCAATACAGCATTCAATAAAAGCTTCCTGTTGTAACGAGATGTGTCTTCAAACCTGGGTAAAACATCCGAACGGACTTATGGATCAACCTAATAGAAAATAACTCTTAACAAACTGAGTGTGCGATTATTTCTACTATATCTATCTACTATGCACATAGTTAGAAACAGCACCGGCCGACGATTACTAGAATGCGAAGCAAAACACACACACAAAGTTTGTACGATCTCAACAATCAACAGTGAGCAGCAACAGGCAGATCAACTTGTTAGGAAACCCAAAAGGGGAAACAATATTCTGGACTTGCTTGTTAAATCTTAGGGAGGGACCTCGTCACCGAGCCAGTAGTTGTGGCTCTCCCTATTGCTACTGATCATCACGCTTTCAGTTTCTGGATTCTGATCTATTTATCACACTCCTTAGAGTCGGGTAGCGGGTTCAACTTATGGAAGGCTGATTATAAGTTAATCTGCACAAATCTTGCAAGCGTAAATAAGACACTATTCCCGGCTCGTTTTTAGAACCGGCTCGTTTTTAGGACCGGCTCGTTTTTAGGACCGGCTCGTTCTCAGAACCGGCTCGTTCTTAGAACCGGCTTGTTCTTAGGACCGGCTCGCTCCTAGAACCGGCTGGTTCGTAAAACCGGCTCGTTCTTAGATCTAGTTCGTTATTAGAACCGGCTTGTTCTTAGGGCCGGCTCGCTCCTAGAACCGGCTCGTTCTTAGATCTAGTTCGTTCTTAGAACCAGCACGTTCTATAACCAGATCGTTCTTAAAATACCAGCTCTTAGATCCGGCTCGTTCTTTGGACCAGCTCGTTCTTAGAACCGGCTCGTTTTTGGAACTAGCTCGTTTATAGAGCCAGCTCGTTCTTAGAACCAGCTCGTTTTTAGAATCAGTTCGTTTTTAGAGCCAGCTTGTTCTTAGAACCAGCTCGATCTTAGAACCAAATCGTTCTAAAAACACCCGTTCTTACAACCGGCTCGTTCTTAGGATCGGCTCGTTCCTAAAACCGACTCGTTCTTAGAACTAGTCCGTTCTTACACCAGCTCGTTCTTAAAACACCTGTTCCTAGAACCGGCTTATTCTTAGAACGGGCTCGTTTATAGAAGCGGCTCGTTCTTAGGACCGGCTCGTTCTTTGAACCGGCTCGTTCTTATAGATGTATTGTCTTTAGAACCAGCTCGTTCTTAGAACCGGATTGTTCCTAAAAGACCCATTCTTAGAACCAGTTCGTTCTTAGAACCAGCTTATTCTTAGAACCGGATTGTTCCTAAAAGACTCGTTCTTAGAACGAGTTCTTTCTCAAAATTGGCTTGTTTTTGGAACCGACTTGTTATTAAAACCATCTCGTTCTTAGAACCGACTCGTTCTTAGAATTGTATTGTCTTTAGAACCGGCTCGTTCTTATAATCAGCTCGTTCTTAGAATCAGCTCGTTCTTAAAACCGGCTCCTTTTTATAACCGGCTAGTTCTTAGGACCGGCTTATTTTTAGAACCGGCTTGTTCTTAGAACCGGCTCGTTCTTAGAACCGGCTCGTTCTTAGAACCGGCTCGTTCTTAGAACCGGCTCGTTCTTAGGACCGGCTTGTTTTTAGGACCGGCTCGCTCTTAGAACCGGTTTGTTCTTAGGACCGGCTTGTTCTTAGAACCGACTTGTTCTTAGAACCGACTTGTTCTTAGAATTGTATTGTCCTTTGAACCGGCTTTTTCTTAGAATTGTATTGTTCTTAGAACCGGCTCGTCCTTAGAATCAGCTCATTCTTAGAACCGGCTTGTTGACCAGCTCGTTCTTAGAACCGGCTCGTTCATAGAACCGGCTCATTCATAGAACCGGCTCATTCTTAGAACCGGCTCGTTCTCAGAACCGGCTTGTTCCTAGAACCGGCTTGTTCTTAGAACTAGTTCGTTCTTAGAACCAGCTCGTTCTAAAAACACCCGTTCTTAGAACCGGCTCGTTCTTAGGACCGGCTCGTTCTTAGAACCGACTCATTCGTAGAACCGGCTCGTTCAAAAAACACCCGTTCTTAAAACCAGCTCCTTCTTAGAACCGGCTCGTTCTTAGGACCGGCTCGTTCTTAGAACCGACTCGTTCTTCGAACCGGCTCGTTCTTTAAACCGGCGCATTCTTAGTACCGGCCGTTACTAAAATCGACTCGTTTTTAGATCTAGTCCGTTCTGAGAACCGGCTCGTTCTTTAAACCGGCTCATTCTTAGTACCGGCCGTTACTAGAACCGACTCGTTTTCAGAACTAGTCCGTTCTTACACCAACTCGTTCTTAGAACCGGATCGTTTTTACACCGGCTTGCTTATGGAACCGGCTCGTTCTTAGAATTGCATTGCCCTTCGAACCGGCTCGTTCTTAGAATCAGCTTGTTCTTAAAACCGGCTCGTTCTTAGAATTGCATTGTCCCTCACACCGGCTCGTTCTTAGAATCAGCTTGTTCTTAAAACAGGCTCGTTCTTAGAACCGACTCGTTTTTAAGACACCCGTTCCTAAAACTGGCTGCATTTTAGAACCGGCTCGTTCTAAGGATCGACTCGTTTTTGGAACCGGCTCGTTCTTAGAACCGGCTCGTTCTTAGGACCGACTTGTTCTAAGAACCGGCTTGTCCTTAGGACCGGCTAGTTCTTTAAATTGGCTCATTCTTAGGACCGGCTCGTTACTAGAACCGACTGGTTTTTAGAACTAGTCCGTTCTTACACCAGCTCGTTCTTAGAACCGGATCGTTCTTAAAATACTTGTTCCTAAAACCGGCTCGTTCATAAACCCGGCTCGTTTGTAGGACCGGCTCGTTCTTAAAATTGTATTGTCCTTAAAACCGGCTCGTTTTTGGAACCGGCTCGTTTTGGAACCGGCTCGTTCTCGGAACCGGCTTGTTCTTAGGACCGACTTGCTCCTAGAACCGGCCGGTCCGTAAAACCGGCTCGTTCTTAGAACCAGCTCGTTCTAGAACCGGATCGTTCTTAAAACACCAGCTCTTAATTCCGGCGCGTTCTTAGGACCAGCTCGTTCTTAATTACAGCTCGTTTTTAGAACCACCTCGTTTTTAGAACCAAATCGTTCTGAAAACACCCGTTCTTAGAACCGGCTCGTTCCTAGAACCGACTCGTTCTTAGAACTAGTCCGTTCTTACACCAGCTCTTTCTTAGAACCGGATCGTTCTTAAAACACTTGTTCCTAGGACCGGCTCGTTCATAGAACCGACTCGTTTAAGGACCAGCTTGTTCTTTGAACCGGCTCGTTCTAATAATTGTATTGTCCTTAGAACCACCTCGTTCTTAGAACCGCCTCGTTCTTAAAACCGGCTCGTCCCTAAAGAAACCGGTTCATTCTTAGAACTAGTTTGTTCTTAGAACTAGCTCGTTCTTAAAACCAGTTTGTTCTTAGAACCAGCTTATTCTCAGAACCGGATTGTTCCTAAATAACCCGTTCATATAACCGGCTCGTTTTTTGAACCGACTCGTTCTTAGAATTGTATTGTCCTTAGAACCGGTCCGTTCTTAGAATTGTATTGTCCTTAGAACCGGCTCGTTCTTAAAATTGTATTGTCCATAGAACCGGCTCGTTTTTAGAATCAGCTCGTGCTTAAAACCGGCTCGTTCTTAAAACCGTATTGTTCGTAAAACCGGCTCTTTCATAGAACCGGCTCGTTTGTCTGCACTGGATTGATAACACCCGTATGACCAAACAGGTCGCAATGCTTCTTGTACTCGCAAGTGTGATAAACTCAAGATTGATCCCTTGCTGTACTGTATAAATACTCATCATAATCATGATTTACTAAACTTGATCGAGTATGTGCAGGTCATTTGCCGTCTACACTGCCTTACTTAACGCTCCGAGAGAGACAATAAAGAGAGTGCCTGTATGTTGTATTATATAGAAAGAACAGACCAAGATATTGGTGCTCGCCACGGCCTCTCACGAAACTACCTGCAGGTAGTGTTGAACCAGAGTCCAGGTAATCTCGCTCAATAAGAGGGGATCCCCACAAAGGTATCTTGGGGAGAGAAGCTAAAGAGAGGGGGTTACTCTTTGCTGGTATGCAGCTAATGGAAGTTAGCTACGAATAGTTTCTTCACATCTTCGCGCCTCAGTTCGGTTCACCTAAAAAGAGAACAATATCATCCCGGAGTGCAGCACATCGACAATTTTACGACCGGCTAGGCTAGAAACTATGTAAGAAGTCATGCGCGACGTTCCGAGAACGGTAGAACCGGCAGCATAAAGCAACAGCAAGTCTATCGCGGTGGCCTTTCGCCTGGAAACGTAAACCCGTAGTCCTCGATGGAAAACTACTTTCGGCTGTCATTCAGCTTGACATTCAGCGAGGCAACGCGGCGTTGGTATCAGAAACAGTGGCTGTAGCAGCTCACTTTCTAAAACGCGTGAAACGCGAGGATACGGTCCCTATTAATGCGACTAAAAATGGCATATGCAATGGACACCAAAAATTGTATATATAATAACATTAAATATATACAAAAAACGAATTAAAGCAAATAGAACGCCAATAAAACCATTTAATTGCTAGTTTACAAAATACATCATGTACCGACCCAGTTTTCTAAATCCTTTTCGCCAGATCGTGTACAGCCGCCTTCGAGGATTCTGCATTCCACCATACGCCGCACGAAAAACCCACTAACACTGCGATAAACTGCAAAATAAATAGCTCTGAAGGTACAAGACATGCATCTATATACTTATATATCCTACACCAATTAGGCAGCTTGCTGATATAATACACAATTTTTGTATCAGGACTACATAAGCTTGGACTGCAAACTGAAAACAACGCAACAGAAGTTACTTACATCGAGAAGTGCGGTCGATGCTGTATTAAGCTCAGCACAACCACCATAATCAATAATTAGCGAGAGGCCCTCGGCGCATCGAACACACCGTCAAACGTAAATTTGCACCGAACTAACCAGCCCAATGCATCTTCAGTACACATCACCCATTGAACACCCAGATATTACAACACGCACCTCAACTCATTCATTCAGCAGACAATATTAATGGCACTGGAAGAGCTATCCGGTGGCCAACTTAGATTTCATACGCATAAGACTTTGTTCCCTGTATGACACACGTACAACAAAGTGCTATAAAGCCATGGATGTTTCTCCCAAAACGATCCGCATTACCAAATTCATAAATAAATACTTCATTTTACGCGCCTATGCGGTGGTAACTTCATACTACCTTCAAGGCAAATACCTACGATTATTGACTGAAGAAAATGTTGCCAGTGTTTTTAAATCCAAACATAATGGTGAATCTGCAGACCCCAACCAAATTGTGCATAAACATGTATAAATACCCTGTGCCCGCCAACCTGCATAACACAAGCCTACGCAGCGGTTAAATACCGGAATAATGGAGAAAAAGTTTACCGCAGCCAATTGACTCCGTCGGATTTGTTTCTTTTAGACCACGTCGCCAAGATCAATAAAAGATGGCATTTTTTAACCGCTTTTATGGACTGCATTTGACTGCGTTAAAAGAGACAAACTCCTTGAAGTACTTCGAACTGATGTTGTATAGAGGGATCTATGTATAATCCGATATGTGTAATGCTGCAAGTGAACTTAATTACTATTAAGAATGGGGCTCATGGTGTCAACAGGCCAGTAGCACAGAAAACTGGAGTCGTTCAGGGTGTCCGTGCAAGTTCGTTGTTATTAAAACTGTATACGCTGGTTTGGCATACGCTTTTAGAAATGCAAAAACAATACACGCATCTTATGCCGAAGAGTCAGAGTCAATAGTTTTTGCAAAGACACAAAATCGCCTGCAGTTGTATCTACAGAAAGCCTTAGACTGGTGGCGAGAAAATTAACTAATAATCAACATCGCTAAACAAAAGCACTACATCAAGGCGGATCGTACGCCACAGACGACGGGTGCATTAAAATTTTGGAAGTAAATAATTAACTCGTCAATCACTTTTGCTATCTAGGATAACAGTGACCCCTTGGCTCTCACTTAGCAGACATATGGAAGAAATGCATAGCAAGGCCACCGCGGTCATGATTCTAATGGGAGACGTTACTGACAAAAAATGAAAAATTAAGCCAAACATATTTAGAATGGTTTTGTTTCAATAGAAGATACTGTCTTCAGGTGATTAGTCCTTATTTTACAACGTCAGTCCTTGAAAACCCTCAAATTGAGTGTGTGTGATATGAATAATCGCGTCCACATCTGAGATTTAAAGGCGAATTCGAAAAGTTAATTTCAAACAGCCGGACCTTGCGGATTAGTGAGGTATCATTACCGAGCGAAGTTGTCACGCTGTTAGGGGGAGAGCTGCCAGGCGCCCTTCGAGAAAAGATGCGCCGCAGGGAAATGACCTGAAATGTGACCTAGTTTCCCACATGTGGGGGACTTCCTCACTGACCTCACACATTTCCCTTTCCCTTATCAATGCCTATTCGGGCATCGAGCACTCGGAGAGTGTCATTTGCTTATAAGAAGCTCCAAGACTCAACCTGTCATCAGTCGTTCAGTCAGCTCGTGCATAAGTTCTTTCTCCTAATCAAAGCAAGTCTGCATAGATTTTGTCACCACTCTTTGTTGCTGTTGTTTTTGGAGGTTGAGCCATATCCATTCACCGAATACCAACATGAGGGTGACGGTATTGATTTTCGTGTGCCTGACCATGATGCCGGTGATTCTCTGCCGGCCTGCGCTACGGGAGGAACCGGAGTCGCTGATGCCATCCAGTCAACAGATAATCGACTTGATCAGCTTCTTTCTTAGTCCAACCCCGCCCGCCCCAGAAAAGGAGGTTATCGTCCTCGACGACGAGCCGTTGTTAATGGAGAGCGCGCCGCCATCTCAAACGCCCAAGGCCGCCAATACCTCTACCTCTCTGGCTAGTACTACCAACAGAAGGTCCAAGCCTGCCAGTACTTCCACCTCCAGAAGGTCCAATGCTACCAGTACTTCCACGCCCAGAAGGCCTAAGGCAGCTAGTATTTCCACGCACAAAAGGTCTAAAACTACCGCCACCTCCAGAAAGACCAATGCTACCATATCCTCTTCGTCCAGGAGGCCCAAAGCTACCGTGAGCTCCGCCTCCATGGCGCCCAAGACTGCCATAAGCTCCGGTTCCAAGGCTGTTCTTAGCAACGGCTCCAGAACGTCGACCACCACCGCTACGCCCCCAGCTATGACGACGGTGAGGGCGCCAACCACGACAACTACATTTGAAGATGTCGATGTTACAACAGAGTTCGATACTGAGTTACCGATCATGACGACAACATCTGATGAAGTCGATGTTACGACAGAGCCGGCTACTGAGTTGCCGACGACGGTGACAGTACCTGAAGATGCCGATGTTACGACAGAGTTCGCTACTGAATTACCGACCATGACGACAACATCTGATGAGGTCGATGTTACGACAGAACCTGCTACTAAGTCACCGACCATGATGACAATATCTGATGAGGTCGATGTTACGACAGAACCTGCTACTGAGTCACCGACAACGGTGACAATACCTGAAGAGGCCGATGTTACGACAGAACCTGCTACTGAGCTACCGACAACAATCCAAATACTTGAAGAGGTCGAGGTTTCGACAGAGCCCGCTACTGAGTTACCAACAACAACGCCAATATTTAAAGAGGCCGTTGTTACGACAGAGCCCGCTTTCAAATTACTAGCAACAATGATAACATTTGATGAGGTCGAGGTTACGAAAAAGCCCGCTACTGAGTTACCAACCGCGATGACAACATTTGAAGAGGTTGATGTTACGACAAAGCCTGCTACTGAATTACCGACCATGACGACAACATCTGATGAGGTCGATGTTATGACAGAGCCTGCTACTGAGTTACCGTCCATGACGACGACATCTGATGAGGTCGATGTTACGACAGAATCTGCTACTGAGTCACCGACAACGGTGATATTACCGGAAGAGGCCGATGTTACGACAGAACCTGCTACTGAGCTACCGACAACAATCATAATACTTGAAGAGGTCGAGGTTTCGACAGAGCCCGCTACTGAGTTACCAACAACAACGATGACATCGTTCGAAGTTGTTCCCTCAGTCCGCTGGAGAGCCAACAAAGGTGACGGCCAAGACAACCAATATTCCAGCGGCCTCGATGACAAAGAACCTACGATTGGCCACTATAATGTCGAAGAGGCTTTTACTGGTCTCGACCGAGAGCTATACGGCCAAGACGAGAACTACGACAGCGAGAACAACGACGACGACATTGTCAAGGTAGTCCCAAAAGTCGTACAAGTCGTTGAAAGCACGCTTTCGGAGCCGACAGACACTTCGTCGCTTTTTGCCACCGTCGTTGAGGAGGCCGTTCAGTATGTTTGGCGGGAACTCGTTGCGGCGTTCACCTTTCAGCTTGGGTCTATCGTCCTCACGGCGCCTTCAGAACCACCGGTTCTTGCAGTGGGCGCTCGTCAGCGGTCGGACGATATAGCGATGGCTACTTCCAGTACCACGCCACCGCCGTTGACCTCATTTCGATCGGCATTATTGCCACAGCTCCTGCCGCGGTCCGACGTGGCCACAACGGAAACTCCTACCAGAACGATAACAACGAAAGTACCAACCACGACAGTGGAACCCATGACCTTGCCGTCGTCATCGCTATCCCAGGCGATGTCACGGCCCGAACTCAAATCGCCGTCGCTCCCAGGCACAGAGATTTCGACCTCCACAACCGGCACTTCCACCAGTGAAGAGATTAGCTTCAATGAGTCCAAGAATGAACCAACTGTTGCTAGCAAGCAAAGCGGGTCTTGGCTGGGATCCGTGGCCACACTCCTGCTGCCTGCGTATTTCTAATCAATTCAATAAATTGTATGCCTATGCAAATATGCACAACCAATGAATTTGTTGTTCGTTCGTTAGGTATTTTACGTACGTACATAATTAACAAAAAGGCTTGAGCCACATGCAGAGTTTGTGGATAAACTTGTTAGGCAACCCCTAGTCGCCTCCCTATTGCTACTGATCCTCGAGCTCTCAGTTTGCGGATTCTGATCTATTCTTCACACTCCTTAGAGTCGGCTAGCGGGTTCAACGTCTGGAAGGCTGACTTTAAGTCGATCTTCACAAAATCTTGCAAGCGTTCATAGAACAACATTCAAGCGAATAGATACACTGTCTTATCGAGGTATTTACGCGTCAACAAAGTACGAATTCCAATATGACGAATCTTTGATACCATGCTCGGCGGTTAGATCAGATGCTTAGGGCTGAAGATGCGACTGAAAACATCTTAGTGAAACTCAGCAAGGCCTCGACAAGGTTGAGAATTCTTGAATAGTCACAACTAACTTTTAACGATACTAATTAATTTTGCCTCAAGTGTCTAAATTCTATACAACGGGCGTTTCGAACTAAAGGGGCTTATCTATTTGCTGTATTTGTAGACTTTAAAGCGGCCTTTGATACGGCCGCACAAACGAATATACTTGACAAGCTGGCTTTTTGCGGGATCTCATTGAATATATTGGAGCTCATTAAAGGCATTTTATAGGAAGGACAAGCTATTATAGATGACGGAGCCGCTAAACAGATGGCGACCTTACAGACCACTGAATAGATACGGAGTCGGCACTCACAGGTAGGCGTCCTTATGCATGCAGACGACTTGGTGCTATATTCTCGCAGCCGATTCCATTTGTCCATTTGTAACAATCCTTTGCGACCTTGCAGCAATACGTTCACCGAAACCAGCTGGAAATAAAAATAAATAAAACAAAGGCAGTGAAATTTAGACGTGGAGGTAAATTGGCTGGAATCGACGAACTACGGTTAGGTTGAAAATCTATAGAATTTGTCTCGAACTTCTCCTACCTAGGGGTTATGTTCTAGTCTCGAGGTACGAACCTCTCGAGACACATTGACGAACAAATTCGAAAAGGACTACGGTCCTTTCATAGTATTTGAGACCCTCATAAACTATCAATCGATGTTGCCGTTCATCTCTTTAACCTGAAGATTGCGCCTACTGCTTCTTACGGTATACAGGTGATGTGGCCGTATGTATCTATCGAAGTTAAACTTTAAAGCGTTAGACCAAATCAAGGCCGCTTTTCTAAAGATGGCGCTAAGAGTCAACCGCACTAGTCTCAACAGATTAGCCTATTTATTGGCGTCGACTCCGCTATTTGTTGAGGATTTACAAGAAATACACGCTTTACCGAAAACGGCAGTTTTCAACGAGTACATGTCTGAGTGGGAGAATACGATGGCAGACATTGACCCGCTCTTTCATGAAACCCAGGCAATGACATGTACTTCGTGGGAGCGCTGCAACTATGAGAATAGACATCTAGTTGCACGATTTGCTGTACATGGCTTCCACATGAAGATCTGTATTCGAGATAAATTCCATGAAATTTTCTTGTTATGCTTGTGCAAACTCTGCGAGAGACAGTGTGATTTATATCACCTTCAACAATGCGATAGAGCAGTTCCGTTGACTCGACTTTTAGAACCGTGATGAATGTACATATATGTGAATGTGTGCTTTCCCTGTACGCGCATTATTGTACACCAACCATCGGTTAATAAAGCTATTATGTTATGAGAATTCATTTTGTCGTTACGCGAATAAGCGACTCCAAGGAAATCATCGAATTCATTTGCTTAAAGTCGATAATGTGCTTATTGACAATAACCAAAGTAAAGCGGCGGCATTTTCCAAACTGTTCTCCTCTGTATATACATCTTCGGATGATCAGCCGCCGTCACGGACAAATCGCGTGCGTATAGAAAAACGTCATAACCAAACAATCCATATGCAGTTGTAATTCCTATAGATTACATAATTAAAAATATCAAAATACTTAAGAACAAGGGTGGCTGAACTATCCGTCGCGTGCGCTTTAATAAAAATGTTGATCATTAAATACAATAAAATCTTTTTAGTATGTAATGAATTGATTGACACAAATAAGCATGAATTCGCTAGGGGCCGTTCTACGCAAACACAACTTATATCAATGATCCACGATTGGAGCCTATACATAAATAATCGTGGAACATTATCTAGATTGTTATCTTTATTTGACTCACTTGCCGATGAAATGACTAACCAGAGCAGTTAGATTGCCCCCTTGCAAGAAACCGATTAGCAAGCCTGATCGATTGAGCCCCTACCGTGGCTGATAATCCAGGCTTCGAGCCGTTAGTAGTCAAGGGGCTGGAGCTTGGTTACATGCCCTACCCTGTTCACGAATAGGAACTCTTTTGGATGACGAGACGACGCGCATCAGCACAGGACTGCGGCTTGGTATTGACCTAGTCGTTCCTTACGGATGTCGTTGTGGTAACCTGTTGGTCCATTATAGCTTGTCAAGCGCCTATCATGCAGGCCAAAGAGCACGTTAGTCGGCTTTAGATGACACCTTCAGTCGAGCACTGAGGTCTGCTGGCTTTCCGTGTGTACTAGAACCTCCGGGTCTATCCAGAGATGATGGAAAAGGCTTAGCGGTGTTACTCTAACCCCCTTTGAGCGTGGTGGCATGCTTGTTTGGGACGCAACTGTAACCGACTTAATAGCCTCTTCGATGGTCGGTTGCAGGTGCAGACCAGGCAAGTCATGCGTCCTGGATAGCAGAAACTAGCAAATGGAAAAAATACTCTGGCGTTGGTTATCCGCACCAATTTTGTCCGTTGGCTTCCGAAACAATGGGATGAGCAGGCCCGCTTACACTGAAGTTGATTCAGTGCGTGGACAGAAGCCTTAATATTTCCACGGGAGACTCGAGAGCATCGAAATTTTTTGCGGCAGAGGCTGTTGCTTGACATTCAAGTTTGTCAAAACTTGCTAGACTCCCGCTTAATCACGCATATATATAAGCCCAACAGCTGTTAATCGGTTCGGCGATTATACGTTCTTGTCCCAAATATAATCATATGACCAGATGGCCGCTCCTGTACTACACGGGTGGTATAAGGAAAGCCTTATATTACTGAAAGACTTATGATAAGCCTCAGTATCACGGCAGTTTGTAACGAACAGTGCCACGACAGTTTGTAAAACACGCAAATAAACTTAATTTGTAATTATTTTGCCTTTCGGAAGAAGGAGTGCGCAAGAAAGCGCATGACGTCTGGCCCGGAGTTTACTTTTTGACACAAAGGGACATCACTTGGATTGTATGCAAGCCAGCAGTCCTTTATGTAACCTATTTTTGCATTTGCGGTAGATACTAACTTATCATGGAAGAAATGGAAACCACCTGCGGCTTCATGCTTAATTGAAAATAAGAGCAAATGGCATCAAGCAAGTCAGTTGGCTTTTGCGGCCCCAGAGAGTATTTGTCTGAGTAGATAACAGAGGAATTGTAACTAAAGTACCACATAGTTATTACGGCCGTCCGAAATTCAGGCGCAAGATTGGTTCGTAAGCTAGAAAGATTCTCCGGAATTCGTAGTTGAACTGTGTCGACTAATTTTTGAGTCCTTGTTGTAGGCACCCTGTCGTGAGTCTTCCTCTTTAATCTGTAGGAACCTGTTTTTTTTTCTGCATTGGCTGCTATCTGCTAAACTGTCGTTCATAATCGAAGCATGACGCATCATCTTTTTTCATGATTAACACGTACTCGTGTGCTACTGAACACGCCTTTTTCTCGTTCGTGCATTTTATGGTAGCGATCAGAACTGGTTAACCTTGGCGGTACAGTACCACTATACGACAATGAAAAATGGTTAAAATACAGGCTAATTTGAGCACTTCGTGGTGGCTTTAAGGTGGCTTCCTTGTGCACAAGTAGATGTACCGAGCCACTCGACCATGTCCAAAAGGAAACGTTGAAGTCTTGCACGCATGAGGCTGCAAAGTGTTGATGCGCTCGGTAGTCGGCTTTCGAAATTCGAAAAACTCATTGCAGACCCTCACAGGCGCACCTTGGTACTTAGTGCGGCATCAATTCCGAACAAAGGCGCCACGCTGTTGGGGAGGGGGAGAGAGCGGGCCTTCGAGAGAAGCGCCGTAGCAGAGCGACCTAAATTAGATCATTGTCCCCAGCATGTGGTCGCCTTACTCGTCTTCCCTTTCCATAATCGATGTCTCTTCTTGGCGATTGAGTTATCTACATTTACTGAGCACCAACATGAAGGCGGCGGTGTTGATTGGCCATGGTACCGGCAATTCTTTGCCAGCCGACACTACAGGAGGAAACCAAGGCTGCGACTACATCAGCCCCCAGGCCACCCAAGGCTGGCATAAGCCCCTCCACTAGCACGCTTAAGGCTGCAACAAGTTTCGCCTCCAAGACGTCCATCATCACCACCACTGCTGCGCCCCCGGCCACGACGACAGTAACATTTGAAGAGGTCGATGTTACGACAGAGCCTGTTATTGACTTGCCGACAACGACATTGCTCAAAATGGTTTCTTCGTTCATTTGGGATGCCAATGAAGGTGCCACGGCGTTCACGTTTCGGCTTTGGTCTATCATTTTCACGAAGCCTACACTACCACCGGTCGTTGCAGTGGATCGTCAGCGGTCGGACGACATTAGGCTGACAAGAAAGACGCCCAGTACCACCACCCCACGTATCGAGTCAGAATGGCCTGAATCCCCAACTCTCAGAAACCTAAGGGTTGGTGTTCATCTATCTCGCTCATTCCGTTTTACCGACTCAGATGAACTAGTAAGCTCATATGTCCTCTGACGTATGGTTATCGGCACGTAAGTGGCACGAATTGTCCAATGCATGCATCAACAAGTAATACTCTAGCACTTTTTTTACGTTCCTGAATCTTGTACTCTCTCTGTACATCTACAATTCTCATCTCTTGATGATGCGAGTTTTACACACCTTCGCGACACAAGTGTTTTCTATCACCTAACCAGTAACTGCTGTACAACGTGCGGTGCCAAGATATGAAGAACGCCCGCAGCCATAAGTGTACACCCCCTAAAATCCCGTTAAACAGTCTTGGGCAAGTCAGTCTTCTTTTCTTAAGCCGGACACGGTTTTATTACTTTAACGCGGTTTTGAGTTTTCGCCCCCTTACCCTCCAATGGGCGGTTGGACTGATTCATATTGAGAAAAATACAACACTCCCAGGAGTTTCATGTGATGTTGTCAAAGCACACAGAGAAGGAAACTTGATGTAGACCGCAAACATCCATGAGATGATCGAAGTGGAAAAGAGATTGCAGTAGATCTAATCAAACCTAAACTTGATACTCGGAGACAATCATGCTGGGCGTTTTCGAAGTTAGAACTCAAGAACCTGTAAGGATGCTGCACTGCTCAACACAGTAGCCCTTTGGAAGTGTCGACTTCGCAGGAGTGAGGCGCGCCAACTTCGCCGCCCCGAGGCGACCAGTGATCACCGTTGTATAAAATCGTCAAAAAAACGTCGCCACTTGCGCATTGATGCATTGTCCTGATGGATAATCACAACATCTCCAACCCTAAGCTTATTGCTTCTCAGATAAAAGACGTACTTGTTGCGTCACCATGTTTGGTCTCACATGTAGTCACACGTCTGCACTCCTATTGGCATGTACGTTTACATTGTGTGTGCCCAACACAAGTTTTAGAATGTGCATCAGCTGAGGCACACTGATAATTTCCATGGCACGTTTCAAGCTGTCACGTTTAGCAGTCATAAGTGCGGCACCTTGGGCCACGTCGCAAAGGATTGCGAAGGGTTCCCTCATGCTATAACTGCGGGGTACCCGGATATGAAGCCAGCCCCCTGTAGACATTTATATACACATATTGTTTTTAAATTATTTAGTTAAGGCAGGTTTAAAGAGAACGCAAGCATTTTATTTTACAATTGCACACATTGACCCAATGATGCGTTTGACTTACGTCGCAGTGTCAAGTGTTCAAACGCCTATGAATCACCGGAACTAGGCAACTCAAAACGCATTCCTTTTCATTTATTGTCGCGGTAGTATCACGCAGATGATAACAAAAAGTCATTGACTGCTTCTACCTAGCAAGGAATCAAATGGCATCCAATTAAACCTGCAGATAATGTGATGAATTTCAGAGCGATGATGTAAAGCATATCTCTATAACGCTATAAGCTAAGGATACGTTCCTTATTAATGCGACTAAAAATCGCATATCCAATGGACACCAAGAAGTGTATATATAATAAAAATAAACGTATACAAAAACTACGTAATGCAAATAGAGCGCTATTTTCAACAATTGAATTGCTAGTTTACAAAATGCATCATGTACGGACCAAGTTTCCTATAACGTTTTCACCAGATCGTACACAGCCGTCTTCGAGGATTCTGCATTCGACCATACGTCGCATGGAAAACTCGCAAACACTACGTTGAACTGCAAAATAAATAGTCCTGGAGGTAGACCTGGTATGCATCTATATACTTTACTGCGACCTATTAAAAGATAATGTACGAAGCGCAGCTCTTGCATCAGGACTACATAAGCTTGGATTGCAAACTAAAAACAATGAAACAGAAATAACTAACATCAGCTTGAGTGAAAGAAGCGCGGTCGAATCCAGAGCGACAGATTTGATTTTCTGAGCAACAGACTAATTTTCCTAGTTAATCAGATTTTAGATCTTGGTTAGACTGGAGCCTCACAAGGAGATAGCTTAATTGTCTGTGGGTGAGACCGCAATCACCGAATCACCGGAACTAGGCAACTCAAAACGCATTCCTTTTAATTCATTGTCGCGGTAGTATCACGCAGATGATAACAAAAAGTCATTGCCTGCTTCTACCTAGCGGGGAATCAAAACGCATCCAATTAAACCTGCAGATGATGTGACGAATTCCAGAACGATAATATGAAGCATATCTCTCTAACGCTATATTCGATATAACCAATCTTGTGCCTGACACCGTCACAACGTATACGCTTGTGCATAAACAAATATTGTACACTACGGGTCCTGGCTAGCCGAGTCTAAATCCTCCGTCTACGGGCTTGGAATCTCCGTGCGTCATATCTTCAATGCACCGACGGCTTGACAGGTTGAGAGGCCTAAACTTTTCGGGCTGACCCTCAGCCAAGATTGACCGTCTACGGACTGCTGTTCGCATTGCCTCAGAAAAGGACCCCATAAATACAGATGTGCAACGGTGGGGCTCGAACCCGCGCACCTATGTGTCTCCTCCGATCGCGAGACGCAGGCGAATGCATTACGCCACCAAGCTCGACATGTTGAGATACCTAGAGTTTCTCCAACAGTCCTGGTGGCAACATGGCCACTCACTCCTAGCAGTATACGGTTTGTCTAGCCTAAATTGCTGCAAGATCTAAACGCGTGACTAAATCCCCCAATGCATCAAGCGGGTGTCTTCAAGCAGGAGTTTCCGGTACTGGGACACTAGCAATTGTAGTTTGTTGGTTAGCTAAAGCGCTATCCTGCACGTTGTATGGGCAAATGCTTAAACGCATGTTACTCTGCACTGCACAGCGAGGGTTAACCTTTCGAGGATACGTTCCTCATTAATGCGACGAAAAATCGCATATCCAATGGACACCAAAAATTGTATATAAAGTGTGTTGCAAAAAATTAACAACTCATGTTTTTTGGTGATAATTTCGGCTTGGTTTATCTGAATGGCTTGAAATTTTAAGCGCATGATGTACATGACAAAACACGAGTATGATGTTAAATTCGTTGCAATCTCACAATCGGTTCATACAAAAAATAAAAAAAGTGTGAAAAACAGTGTTGCAAAATATTAGCAACAATAACACCTTACGGCGTATTCGATTTTTAGCAGGGCTGTATTATTAATATTCTATTCTTGAAACGGGGTTTTCGTCCCTTCTTCTGAATCAAATCGTAAACTTGGTCTTTCATGGAGTTAATGATCTATTGTAAGTACGAAAGTAGAATATTAGTCCATGCTTGCTGGACAGCTTCGTTGAGGTCCGACAAGTTATCATATTGTCGACCATTTGCGTAAATCTGCTTCACCAAATGTCCCCAAAGATTTTCGATGGGATTCAGGTCTGGACTCAATGACGGCCAGTCAAAAAGTGGCACTCCTTGTTCTTGAAAAAAGGCTATAGTGCTAGCCGAGGTATGAAACGTGGCGCTGTCTTGTTGAAAAACTGCGTCAGGTTCCCCAATTCTTCTGAAATGGGCTTCTAACTGGGAACCGACGATATGCTGGTACTTGTCGGAATTGTTTTGGCCCACAATCGCGACTAGATCGGACTTCCCATTATATCCAAACCCCCCTAATATTTCACAGAACCACCACCGGCCACACGTTCCGAGAACCATTTAGGTTACTTACAAAAATTCACGCCGTGCGACAATGTGCTTCGGTTGCAGTCGCGGCATAAGCTTCCTTTTCGCGTATCGCACGTTTTTGTCAGAACTTAACACTCAGTACACTGTGGATCGGTGCACTGGCACTCCCAAAGTTGTCCTGATCCTGAAAGAAGAGATTTGGTCATGAGTAGCCAACTGTATGATCCTTCGCCGATCTCGAATAGTCAAAACTGACATACGCCCACTGTTAGATCTGCAACTTTGGTTCACTCTAGGGTGTAAGAACCTGGTGATGGTGCTCTTATGCCGTCCTAATCTGGTTGCTATAGCAGTTACTGTATGATTGAGCTCAGCATATCCCTCGTTATCCGAGAGATCCTTTGTACGACCCATGGTTTAAACATACGCTTCGCCGTTAGTTTGGAAAAACGACTAAGCTGTAGAATATTTTGCAGCTATAGAACAATTGATTTAGCTAGACAATATTCCTGGCATTTGATCCCCGGGATCGAATACCAGCTATAGCATCGACTATCCTCTACAAACAAGAGCTGTGTTGTTAGCTTGTTATTGTTGCTAATATTTTGCAACACTGTTTTTTCACACTTTTTATTTTTTGTATGAACCGATTGTGAGTGCAACGAAATAAACACCATACTCGTGTTTCGTCATGTACATCATATGCTTAAAATTTCAAGCCATTCAAATAAACCAAGCCGAAATTATCACCAAAAAAAACATAAAATGCTATTTTTTTGCAACACACTTTATAATAAAAATAAACATATACAAAAAACTACGTAAATCAAATAAAGCGCTATTAAAACAATTGCAATGTTGGTTTACAAAATGCATCCTGTACCGACCAAGTTTCATATAACGTTTTTACCAGATCGTATGCAGCCGTCTTTGAGGATTCCGCATTCGACCATACGCCGCACGGAAAACTCGCAAACACTACGTTGAACTGCATAATAAATAGTCCTGGAGATAGAAGAGTATTACCTGGTATGTCTATATATACTTTTATATCCTTCACCAGATAGGCAGCCTGCTGATGTAAAACACGATTTTGGAAACACAATGAAGTATTGAATTCATCTAAACAGGCACGTTGCAATCAGGGCCGACTTAAACTGCGACCCCTTAAAAGATAATGTACGAAGCGCAGCTTTTGCAACAGGACTACATAAGCTTGGATTACAAATTAAAAACAATGAAACAGAAGTTACTTACATCAGCTTGAGTGAAAGAAGTGCGGTCGATGTTCTATTAACCTCAGATCACAATCAATAATTAGCGAGAGACCCTCCGCGCATCAAAAACACTAAAAAATCACGTAAATTTGCGCCGAACTAACCAGCTCTGTGCACCTTCAGTACACAAGGCTCATTGAACACTCAAATATTACAACAAGCACCTCAACTAATTTAACCAGCAGACAATATCAATGGCACTGAAACCTCCTACGCATAAACCATAGCTTAGTAAAAATGCAAGGCCATAAAGTGCACCTTATGTAGTCACACGGATCATAGCCCGGAGGGACTACAACGACTCAACGACACGAAACGGATTTTCAAAAAAATTAAACAAGCATATGACTTGTTCACTGTATGACACATGCACAACAAAGTGCTATAAAGCCATGGATATTTCTCCCAAAACGATCCACATTGCCAAATTTATGAATAAATACCTCATTTCACGCGCCTATACGGTAACTTCATACTACCTTCAAGGAGAATACCTACGATTATTGACTGAAGAAAATGCTGCCAGTGTTATCCCAAAATTCAAAAAAAATCCTAAAATGCCAGTATTATCCCAAAATTCAAAAAAAATCCTAAAATGCCAGTATTATTCCCAAATCCAAAAAATGGTGAATCTGCAGGCCTCAACTAAATTGTGCATAAGCATGTATAAATACCCTGTGCCTGCCATTAACCAACCTGTATAACGCAAGCCTACGCATCGGTTAAATACCGGAATAATGGAGAAAAAGTTTACCGCAGCCAATTAACAAAAATAAGGGTGAAGCAGCTGACCCAACTGACTACTGCGTAATTGCACTAATTAGTATCGTTTATATATTTTAAACTTCACTTGTTGTAGAACAGTTATATACAATTGTAAGACTAGATTTACCATGCAAGGAACATGGACTCCGTCGGATTTGTTTCTTTCAGACCACGTCGCCAAGATAAAAAAAAAGATGACATATACCGCTTTTATGGACTGCATTCGACTGCGTTAAAAGAAACAAACCTCTTAAAGTATTTCGAACTTTGTTTTGTATCGAGAAAACTATGTATACGCGACATGCTGCAAGTGAACTTAATTAAAGCACTACATCAACGCGGATCGTACGCCACAGACAACAGGTGCATTAAGATTTTGAAAGTAAATAATGAACTCGTCAATCACTTTTGCTATCTAGGATAACAGTGACCCCTCGGCTGTCATTCAGCAGACATATGGAGGAAATGCATAGCAAGGCCACCGCGGTCATGATTCTAATGGGAGACGTTACTGACAAATAATTAAAAATCAAGCCAAACATATTAAGAATGTTTTTTTTTTCAATAGAAGATACTGCCTTCTGGCGATTAGCGCTTATTTTACAATGTCAGACTTTGAAAAACCTTAAATTGAGTGTGTGTGAGATATGAATAACCGCGTGCACATTCGAGATTTCAGGGCTAATTCAAGAGGCTCATTTCAAGACCTCGCTGATTGGTGAGGCATCATTACCGAGCGAAGTTATCACGCTGTTAGGGAGAGAGCTGTCAGGCGCCCTTCAAAAGAAGATGCGCCGCAGTGAAGTGACCTGAATTGGAACCTAGTCCCCCGCATGCGCTCGCCTCACTCGTTTCCCTTTCCCTCATCGATGCCTATTCGGGCATCGGGCACTCGGAGAGTGCCATTTGCTTATAAGGAGCTCCAAGACTCAATCTGTCATCAGTCGTTCAGTTAGCTCGTGCATAAGTTCTTTCTCCTAATCGAAGCAAGTCTGCAAAGATTTTTTCACCAGTCGTTGTCGCTATTGTTGTTGGATGTTGATTCATACCCATTCACCGAATGAGGGTGACGATGTTGATTGTCGTGTGCCTGGCCATGATGCCGGTGATTCTCTGCCGGCCTGCGCTACGGGAGGAACCGGAGTCGCTGATGCCATCGATAATCGACTTAATCAGCTTCTTTCTTAGTCCAACCCCGGCCGCCACAGAAAAGGACGTTATCGTCCTCAACGACGAACCATTGTTAACGAAGAGTGCGCCGCCATCTCAAACGCCTAAGGCCGTCAATACCTCTACCCCTCTGGCGCCTAAGACTAGTACTATTGACAGAAGGTCTAAGCTTGGTACTACTTCCACCTTCAGAAGGTCCAAGCCTGGTAATACTTCTACCTCCAGAAACTCCAATGCTACCAGTACTTCCTCGCTCAGCAGGCCCAAGGCAACCAGTGCTTCTACCAACAGAAGGTCCAAGCCTGGTACTACTTCCACCTTCAGAAGGTCCAAGCCTGGTAATACTTCCACCTCCAGAAACTCCAATGCTACCAGTACTTCCTCGCTCAGCAGGCCCAAGGCAACCAGTGCTTCTACCAACAGAAGGTCCAAAGCTACCACTATCTCCACCTTCAGAAGGACCAATGCTACCATATCCTCTACGTCCAGGAGGCCCAACGCTACCCTGAGCTCCGCCTCCATGGCGCCCAAGACTGCCATAAGCTCCGGTTCCAAGGCTGTCCTTAGCAATGGCTCCAGAACGTCGACCACCACCGCTACGCTCCCAGCTATGACGGTGATGGTGCGAACCACGACAACTACATTTGAAGATGTCGATGTTACAACAGAGCCCAATACTGAGTTACCGACCATGACGACAACATCTGATGAGGTCGATGTTACGACAGAACCTGCTACTGAGTTACCGACTATGACGACAACATCTGATGAGGTCGATGTTACGACGGAGCCTGCTACTGAGTTACCGACTATGACGACAACATCTGATGAGGTCGATGTTACGACAGAGCCTGCTACTGAGTTACCGACCACAACAACTACATTTGAAGATGTCGATGTTGCAACAGAATCCGATACTGAGTTACCGATCATGACGACAACATCTGATGGGGTCGATGTTACGACAGAGCCTGCTACCGAGTTACCGACTATGACGACAACATCTGATGAGGTCGATGTTATGACAGAGCCTGCTACTGAGTTACCGACCACAACAACTACATTTGAAGATGTCGATGTTGCAACAGGATCCGATGCTGAGTTACCGATCATGACGACAACATCTGATGAGGTCGATGTTATGACAGAGCCTGCTACTGAGTTACCGACCATGAAGACAACATCTGATGAGGTCGATGTTACGACAGAACCTGCTACTGAGTTACCGACAACAGTGATAACACTTGAAGAGGTCGAGGTTACGACAGAGCCCGCTACTGAGTTACCAACAACAACGATGACATCGTCCGAAGTTCGAACACCCTCAGTCCGCTGGAGAGCTAACAAAGGTGACGGCCAAGCCAACCAATATTCCAGCGGCCTCGATGACAAAAAACCTACGATTGGCCTTTATAATGTCGAAGAGGCTTTTACTGGTCTCAACCGAGAGCTATACGGCCAAGACGAGAACTACGACAGTGAGGACAACGACTTTGTCGAGGTGGTTCCAAAAGTCGTACAAGTCGTTCAAAGCACGCTTTCGGAGCCGACAGACACTTCGTCGCTCTTTGCCACCGTCGTTGAGGAGGCCGTTCAGTATGTTTGGCGGGAACTCGTTGCGGCGTTCACCTTTTAGCTTGGGTCTATCGTCCTCACGGCGCCTTCAGAACCACCAGTTCTTGCAGTGGGCGCTCGTCAGCGGTCGGACGATATAGCGATGGCTACTACCAGTACCACGCCACCGCCGTTGATCTCATCTCGATCGGCATTATTGCCACAGCTCCTGCCACGGTCTGACGTGGCCACAACGGAAACTCCTACCAGAACGACAACAACAAAAACACCGGCAACGATAGTGAAACCCATGACCCCTTTGCCCTCGTCGTCGCTGCCTTAGTCTGGCGTGAGCACGGCAACGTCACGGCCCGAACTCAAATCGCCGTCGCTCCCAGGCACAGAGATTTCAACCTCCACAACCACCACTTCTACCAGTGAAGAGATTAACTTCAATGAGTCCAAGAATGAATCAGCCGTTGCTAGCGAGCAAAGCGGTTCTTGGCTAGAGTCCGTGGCCACATTCCTGCTGCCTGCGTATTTCTAATCAATTCAATAAATCGTATGCCTATGCAAATATGCACAACCAATGAATTTGTTGTTCATTCGTTAGGTATTTTACGTACGTTGTACGTACCGATGTTCATTTGTCTGTTCATCTGGTCTTGCCCTAGTTTGCACTTTACACATGCTTCGAAAATAGTAAAGGAGGTTGAATTAGAATCACCAAAAGCCGCAATTCACAGAGATCTAAGAAATGGCGGCCATCCATCTCGCGCACGAATGCCGAATCTGTCTTACCGATTTGAATCAACTAGTTAGCCGATAACTATTGTACATAATTAACAAAAAGGTTTGAGCCACGTGCAAGGTTTGTAGATCAACTTGTTAGACAACCCACAAGGGGAAACAATATTTTGGACTTGCTTGTCACCAAGCCAGCGGTCGTCGCTCTTCCCCTATTGCTACTGATCATCGAGCTCTCAGTTTTCGGGTTCTGATCTATTCTTCACACTCCCTAGAGTCGGCTAGCGGGTTCAACGTCTGGAAGGCTGACTATGAGTCAATCTTCCCAAATCTTGCAAGCGTAAATAGAACAACATGCAAGAGAAGATATACACTTTCTTATCGAGGTATTCACGCGCCAACGAAGTAATAATACTAATCCCAATATGACGAGTCTTTGATAGCATGCTCGGCGGCGCATATCAGTGAAACCCAGCAAGGCCTCGACAAGGTTGAGAATTCTTATATAGCTACAACTAACTTTTAGCGATACTGATTTATTTCATTGCTACGCGAATAAGCGACTCCAAGGTAATCATCAAATCCCTTTGCTTAAAGTCGATAATGTGCTTATTGACAATAACCAGAGTAAAGCGGCGGCATTTTCCACTTTTCTGTATATACCGGATGATCAGCCGCCATCACAGACAACTCGCGTGCGTATAGAAAAACGTCGTAACCAAACAACCCATATGCAGTTTTAATTTCTATTTTTATATTGTGATGATTTATTAACCATTCACAATATGTTTGCACACTTGGCAGTGCTCGTCTTAATAACAATGGTGGTAAAATGTGTCACGTGAGGTTAAGAATCAGCTGTCCGTGTCCTTGCTTGATGGTAACCCCCGCTCTTATGGACCCGGTGCGAGCGGTATATCCCCAAGGTTCCTTGCAACGTTAAGACGGTAAGATCCATAAGATTTCTCTTCGTGACGCCGAACCCCGAGAGCGAACACGCAGATTCGGAGTCCCATACACCACTCGTAGAGAAAGTGATAGATCCGAATCTGCGAGGTTTTTGCGGGTCGGGGAGCGCCGCTCTTAGGAACTTGATGTCATACTTGGCGATCTTGTCCTGCCGCACCTTTGCGAGGTCCCCGTTCGGGCCGCAAACCTTGGCATCTAAAACCCAGACCCCGGTAGGTGTTGTTATTTCGAGGTCAGGCTTTAGACCCGGTGCACCCGGTCGACGGAATACTCGCTCACGAACCACCTCATGACCCGTCTCGCGGAGAAGACGTGCCACGCGGCCACAGACGTCGTTATGGGTTTTTACAGTTTGTTTGTGTGTTGTATTGCACATCTGAGCGACACGCCAACGTGTCAGGCGCATGACACCCGTGCCTACAACGTTTGTTGTAGCCCGGGCGTCCCCTGGCCAATCTGGGACGCGTTGGTAGTGCGTTGACCCTGAGTAGGTTTAAGTACTCCTTACCAGATAGGTAGGGCATACCCTTAATCCATTAATGTACAAAGGGCGTTTTTGTGCTGTTTTTGTGCTGTTGAGACCAGTAATCGGTCTCTTGTGTAGCAGTCTCAATGGAGGTTCCCAAGCGCTCGCAAAGAAGTCTTGTTTTTGCAAGGTCTTTTTTAAAGTGCTTAGTGGTTAGCATCCATTGGACCCCAGGCTGCGTGGAGTGTTGTAGTGCTATCAGACGGGAGAGACGGAGTCTGGAGATACATGTTTGGAGGCAGGGGATGTCCAGACCGGCGTGTGCTGTGTGCGTGTACAGGTAGGCGTTCGGCACCGAGTTTTTGAGCTTAAGCTATTTCTACTTAACAACCTTTCTGACCTCTTTATCTAGGTCGCTAAGGAGTGCGTGAAATAGTCTGGGACCGGAGACCAGTTTATATAGGAGGCGGGGAATGAGAAAGTCTTTTAAAAATATGAGTCTTTGGTGGGGTTTAAGGAAAGCTATCGTGAGTCTGTTGAGTAAATTAAGGAGTATATCCTTGGTGGAGTCAACTCTGCCATTGCTGTCAAAGTCGACTTCCAGATATCTCCATCGATCGCTCATACCTTTAGCTGGCAATTGCCAATCTCCAAGGTTAAATTCTGGTACGGTATTAATAAAACCTTTACCTTCCTCCCTATTAAACAGGTAGGAGAAAGTAAAGCTTTTATTAGTATTAATTTTAAGGCCTATGGCTATGCCCGGCTCTAAAAGCACCTCCCCCAGATTGTCTCAGATTCTTACAGGCTTAAGTCCAGAGATATTGGCCAAATTCAAGGCCTTATTAGAGCTTTTGGAGCCGCTGTTGCAACTCCTACCGTTAGTGGACAATCTACGAAAAATCGTACAATCATGAATAATCGCGATCGCATAGCTCAAGACGGAGAAGCGCCACGCACTACTCCAACTACTCTTAAATGTCCACTTTGCGACGGGCGATATACGCGGCGTGGCTTAACAAGGCATATATCAGCTAAGCACCCGACCGCCACTGACGCTTCTTCCTCTATGTCGACCACTTCTGAGCCCCCCCCCCCCGTTTGCAACCGGCGCAAATCCTGGAGAAGGTTCAAGCTGTTATGGGGCAAATCAGGCTAATTCGAATTGTACCAACGTCAGTCAGGAGACAAGTAGCCGAGGCTTTTACCCCTGTACCCACAGCAGTTTCATCTGATAACGACGTTGAAGCATGGTATAGCCTCTTCTCTTTTGCCCCCGTCGTCCTTCGCCTCCCCCGCGCCCGCAGCGACGGTTTATCCCTCTCAATCATTATCCGCGGCAATTTTTGCGATTTCCACAGAAATATGCGTCTGTCAGACGTGATTGCCACATCCCACTCCCGCGTTTCGACCCTTACACCATTCAAGAATGATATTGTGCGCCAGTTTATTATTAAACTCTCTGAAGGAGATGTTTCTGGCGCCGCCAGACTTATTGTGTCTACAGATACAATAACGCCTCGCATTGACCGTATAGAGGCCTTGCGAGAGCAACACCCACCAGCTCCCGAAAACCTTCTCTTCTCCGAAAAACAGAATCTTTATGCTCTATGTAATGTCAAAAGAAGACATTCAAGCGGCGATTAAAAGTTTCTCCAAGAGCTCCGCCGCAGGGCTAAACTTTATGAGACCCCGGTTATTAATGGACCTTCTTTCCCCGTCTCTCGAAGACATCACCGCTAGCCTGCTCTCCGCATTGGCAAAGGTTGTAGACATTCTTCTTTGAGGCAACCCCCCTTCTTGCCTCCAGCCGTTGATATTTGGTGCAAGATTATTTGCCCTTAAGAAAAAGGACGGATCGGTACGTCCCATTGCATGTTCGTCTTCGTTACGCAGGCTCGCCGCGAAATTCGGATGCAACCACAACAAAGCTGTTATTTCTCACGCAACTGGTGCACATCAACTGGGATTCGCGACGCCGGCTAGGACCGAAGTAGCCATTCACGCAACCCGGGCCTTCCTCGACTCACGCGAACCCACCGAGGTTCTTGTAAAGCTTGATTTTAAAAACGCTTTTAATAATATAAGACGCGATCACCTGATGAAGGCTGTTGCATCCCACGCCCCTCATCTATTAAACCACGTCGAACTGGCATATAGGCATCCTTCCCATCTGGTCCTGCCGGACCATGTAATTTGTCCGCCACCGGACTGCAGCAGGGGGATCCCTTAGCACCACCTCTGTTTTGTCTGGGTATAAAAGATCTAGTGGATTCCTTCAGGTGCCCGCTGAACCTCTAGTACCTTGACGATGGTCTGTTAGGAGAAAACGTTTGCACAGTAGCCGATGATATTCGACGGGTCCTTAACTTCAGTGTTACATCTGGGCTGGAGTTAAGCCCGGCCAAATGCGAAATATGCCTCTTTGGTCCCATCATCGATGCCCCTGAAATACAGTCACTCCGAGACCTCCTGCCTGGCTGCAACATGACCGTCAAGAACGATCTGGAGCTACTAGGCGTACCAATTTGCCCCGAGGGGCTCCCAGCAGCAATCAAGCGCTGGAAATTGAAACTGAAAAATGCCGCTGCTCGTCTTCCTCTTCTGGGAGCACACCGGGGACTTTTCTTAATCAGGTCTTCTTTCTCGTCCTCAAGACTCACCCACCTTCTTCGAGGGGCCGACTTATCTAACCAAGCCGATGAGTTGCAAAGGCTCAACGATTTGACACTGTCTACCCTCGAGTCCCTGCTGAACACATCTCTACTACCCAGCGCACGGGAATAGGCATTACTACCTGTTTCTAAAGGAGGCCTCGGTGTACCAAATTTACTGACCCTGGGCGAATCTGCTATAGTGTCATCAATGCTAAGCGCCGAAAACAGGGCAATCCCGCTTTTAGATACAGCGGGTGTCGGCCAGTATAAAAACCGCTTAGCTTATCTTCAGAAGAACCTTGAGGCGCAATGCGGAGGTAAGCCTGAAAACGTACTATCCTAGCGTGACTGAAGTGCCCCATTGCACGATGAAGTACAACGGCGTCTCTTTAACGAAGCTGCTGACGACACGACCAGGGCTCGTCTAAACGCCGTATCCGCCAAGGACTCAGGTGCCTGGTTACACGCGCTTCCCAGTGCCCCCATAGACACCCTTCTTGATAATGAGACGATTCACATAGCAGTAGTACGCCTAGGGGCAGACATAGTAACCCCTCATCGGTGTCAATGCGGTCACCCCGTCAATAAACTAGGACTATCGTGCATCATCAGCGCAGGACGACGCTCGAGACATGCCGCAATCAATGAGACCTTTAGCAGAGCCCTTAGGTCGTGCGGTCGTCTGTGCATCCTTGAACCCCCAGGCCTCTGCGCGCAAGACGGCAGACGTCCAGACGGGATGACACTTACACCATTCGAGCGAGGCAGAATGCTGGTTTGGGACGCAACCGTTACCGACTCCTTAGCCCCTTCTATGGTCAGTGGCGGGGCATCCGAAGCTAGTTATGCAGCCCACCTTGCGGAGACTAGCAAGTTGAGAAAATACTCATCAATCGGGTATCCCCACGAATTCTGCCCTCTCGCGTTTGAAACCCTAGATTCTCCTGGCGTTCGGACCAAGCAGCTGATCCGCAAAGTTGGCACCTTGTTAAGCCTGTCATCCGGTGATAACAGGTCGTCGTCCTTTTTCAAGCAACGTCGGGATCTTGATATACATCGTGGAAACGCTGTCCGCACCTTTAGCCCTTTAGAAGTGTCGACTTCGCCGTCCCGAGGCGACCAGTGATCACCTTTGAAATACGCCAAAAAACGTTCCCACTGGCGGATTGGTGCATTATCCTGAAGAATAATTATAACATCTCCGTTCAGTGCACAAATGCTTAAAGCTTATAGAGAATCTAGAAAAAACCGTAACGTGACATTGTAGTGAGCCTCTATATCGAGAGGCCTGCTTTTTGCAGCAATTAGTGGAAATTGATACCACAGTAAAACAGATCTATAATATACCGAACAACATGACGTGGTTATCAGCAGCTCGTACAAGGCTATTCGACCATGTTCAACGACAAGCGCGGAAGGCTGCAAAAGATGAGCTTGGTAATCAATTCAAGTCAATTCAGCATTTATTTCACCACAAAATTGATAGACAGTTGATTACATTTTCACAAGGTGTCACAATGTGAATTTTTGGTCTCACAGTATGTATTTAACTTTGAATGACAAGGACGTTTCGCACATTTCTGCACACACAATTATATGATACCGTCTAATATCACACTCTCCGCAAAAGTAACAAACACATTCTTCAATATTAAAACAGCTTGGCTTCATGCATATGTAATGGTGGTCCCCGTGCCAGGTTATTCGGCAGATTAGCGACCGGTTCCTTTGCATGGCTCCTTTCCATCTATGTGAACAAAAGGCCGGGCCATCAGTATAATTCAGCTACAAACATTTAATTTCTGTTCTTTCTATAGGCTCGATATGAGTCTAGAATATGCGCTGTGAATGGTGTGGTGTTAAGTGCTAGGTCTTCAATAAGTATTCTCTCTTCGCACATCTCTAAGGCAAGTGTTGCCGACGCGCACTTTGTAAGCTGCAAAACACGCTTAACATATCTGGCCTTTAGCTTATCTGGACTTGTTAAATGGCTAAGGATCAGGTATGGTGCAATTGTAAAATGCATTGCAAAAATATTTTGATACTACATATTCTATTCTAAAAACGGGTTTTTCGTCCCTTCTTCTGAGTCAAATCGTAAACTCGGTCTTTTATGGAGTTAATGAGCTGTTGTAAATACGAAAGTGGAATATTAGTCCATGCTTGCTGGACAGCTTCTTTGGGGTCCGACAAATTATTATATTGTCGACCATTTGCGTAAATCTGCGTCACCAAATGTCCCCAAATATTTTAGATGGGATTCAGCTTTGGACTAAATGCCGGCCAGTCAAAAAAAGGCACTCCTTGATCTTGAAAAAACGCTATCGTGCTAGCCGAGGTATGAAACGTGGCGTTGTCTTGTTGGACGACCGGGTCAGGTCCCCCAATTCTTCTGAAATGAGCTTCTAACTGGACTCCGACGATACGCTGGGAATTGTCGTAATTGTTTCAGCCCACAATCGCGACTAGATCAGACTTCCCATTATATCTAAACGCGTCCTAATATTTCACAGAACAACCACCGGCCACACGTTTCAAAAACCAATTAGGTTCCTTCCGTAAATCATGCCAATAGTACTGACAGCCGTCAGGGCCATCGAGATTAAATTTTTTTTCATCCGATAAGACGATGTTTTCCACTCGTTATTCCAAGTGTGGACAAACACACCAAATCTATGTGAAAATTGACGCCGTGCAATGCGCCTCGGTTGCAGTCGCGGCATAAGCTTCATTTTCGCGTATCGCGCGTTTTTGTCAGAATTTAACACTCGGTACGCTTTAGATCGGTGCACTGGCACCCCCAAAGTGGTCCTGATCCTGAAAGAAGACACTTGGTCATGAATAGCCAACTGTATGATCCTACGCCGATCTTGAATAGTCAAAACTGGCATTCGCCTACTGTTAGATCTGCACGTTTGGTTCACTGAAGAACCTGTTGATGGTGCTCTTATGCCGTCCTAATCTGGTTGCTATAGCAGGTATTATTGTATGACCGAGCTCAGCATATGCCTCAATTATTGTCTTTTCGTTATCCGAGAGATCTTTTGTACGACCACATCGCAGATTCGTTAAGGTAAACCTGTATATGGTTACGAAATTGCTAAATCTAAATTTGCTAAAATAAAAAAAATCCGCCACTCATCAATAACTTTCGAATTTTTGCCCTTTCACCATTGTGATATTTTTCGATCGTAGTTTGACGAGGCGGTTTATCTTCGTAAAGCCGTCTTCGATCCCTCAAATTGAGTTTGTGTGAGAGAGAGGTAACCGCGTGCACATTCAAAATTTAAAGGCTAAGTCGAGAGGCGAATTTCAAGCAGCCGGACCTTGCTGATTAGTTAGGTATCATTACCTAGCGAAGTTGTCACGCTGTTAGGGGGAGAGCTGCCAGGCGCCCTTCGAGAGGAGATGCGCCGCCGTGAAGTGACCTGAATTGGAACCTAGTCCCCCGCATGTGCTCGCCTCACTCATTTCCCTTTCCCTCATCAGGCATCGAGCACTCGGACTGTCATTTGCTTATAAGGCGCTCCGAGACTTAACCTGTCATCAGTCGTTCAGTCAGAGCGTGAATTAGTTCATTCTCCTAACCGAAGCAAGTCTGCAAAGAATTTGTCATCACTTGATGCTGCTGTTGTTGTTGGAGACTGAGCCATATCCATCTACCGAATACCAACATGAGGGTGACGGTGTTGATTTTCGTGTGCCTGACCATGATGCCGGTGATTCTCTGCCGGCCTGCGCTACAGGAGGAACCGGAGTCGCTGATGCCATCCAGTCAACAGATATTCGACTTGATCAGCTTCTTTCTCACTCCAACCCCGCCCGCCCCAGAAAATGACGTTATCGTGCTCGACGACGAGCCGTTGTTAATGAAAAGCGCGCCGCCATCTCAAACGCCCAAGGCCGCCAATACCTCTACCTCTCTAGCGTCTGAGGCTAGTACTACCAACAGAAAGTCCAAACCTGGTAGCACTTTCACCTCCAGAACGTCGACCACCACCGCTGCGCCTCCGGCTACGACAACGATGATGATGCCAACCACGACAACTACATTTGAAGATGTCGATGTTACAACAGAGTCCGATACTAAGTTACCGACCATGACGACAACATCTGATGAGGTCGATGTTACGACGGAGTCTGCTACTGAGTTACCGACAACAACGATAACATCGTTCGAAGTTGTTCCCTTAGTCCACTGGAGAGCCAACAAAGGTGACGGCCAAACCAACCAATATGCCAGCGGCCTCGAGGACAAAGAACCTACGATTGGCTACAATAATGTCGAAGGTACCTTTACTGGTGTCGACCGAGAGCTATACGGCCAAGACGGGACCTACAACAGTCAGAACAACGATTACGACATTGTCGAGGCGGTCCCAGTCGTACAAGTCGTTCCAAGCACTCTTTCGGAGCCGACAGACGCCTCGTCGTTCATTGACGATTTTTTCGCGACCGTTGTTGAGGAGGTCGCTCGGTATGTTTTGCCGGAACTCGTTGCGGCCTTTCCGTCCTTGACCTTGCCGTCGTCGTCGCTGCCCCAGTCTGGCGTGAGTACGGCGAACGGCGTGTCACGACCCGAACTCGAATCGCCGTCGCTCCCAGGCGCAGAGATTTCAACCTCCACGACCACTTCTTCCACCAGTGAGGAGATAATCTTCAATGAGTCCAAGAATGAACCAGCCGTTGCTAGCGAGCAAAGCGGGTCTTGGCTAGGATCCGTGGCCACATATCTGCTGCCTGCGTATTTCTAATCAATTCAATAAATTGTATGTCTATGCAAATATGCACAACCAATGAATTTGTTGTTCGTTCGTTAGGTATGTTACGTACGTTGTGCGTACCGATGTTCATTTGTCTGTCTTGCCCTAGTTTGCAACTTTTTACATGCCTCGGTTGCTGCGAAAATAGCCGCAATTCACAGAGATCTAAGAAATGACGGCCATCCATCTCGCGCACGGATGCCATATCTGTAGTACCAATTCGAATCAACTAGTTAGCTCATAGCTATTGTACATAATTAACAAAAAGGCTTGAGCCACATGCAGAGTTTGTAGATCAACTTGTTAGGCAACCCACAAGGGGAAACAATATTCTGGACTTGCTTGCTAGAGTGGGAGCTCGTCACCAAGCCAGCGGTCGTCGCCTCCCTGTTGCTACTGATCATCGAGCTCTCAGTTTGCGGATTCTGATCTCTTCTTCACACTCCTTAGAGTCGGCTAGCGGGTTCAACGCCTGGAAGGCTGACTTTAAGTCGATCTTCATAAAACCTTGCAAGCGTTCATAGAACAACATTCAAGAGAATAGATACACATTCTTATCGAGGTATTTACGCGTCAACGAAGTACGAATTCCAATATGACGAGCCTTTGATACCATGCTCGGCGGTTAGACCAGATGCTTATGGCTCAAGATGCGACTGAAAACATCTCAGTGAAGCTCAGCAAGGCCTCGACAAGGTCACGACTAACTTTTAACGATACTAATTCATTTTGCTTCAACTGTCTAAATTCTATACAACGACGCTTTGAACTAAAGGGGCTTATAAATTTGCTGTATTTGTAGACCTTAAAGCGGCCTTTGATACGGCCGCACGAACGATTATACTTGACAAGCTGGCATCAAAGCGGATCGTACGCCACAGACGACGGGTGCATTAAAATTTTGGAAGTAAATAATTAACTTGTCAATCACTTTTGCTATCTAGGATAACCGTGACCCCTTGGCTCTCATTTAGCAGACATATGGAAGAAATGCATAGCAAAGCCACCGCGGTCATGATTCTAATGGGAGACGTTATTAACACAGATTTAAAAATCAAACCAAACATATTTAGAATGAATACATTTTTTCAATAGAAGATACTAGCGATTAGCCCTTATTTTACAATGTTAGATCTTGAAAACCCTTAAATTGAGTGTGTGTGAGATATGAATAACCGCGTGCACATTCAAGATTTCAGGGCTAATTCGGGAGGCTCAGTTCAAGCAGCCAGACCTCGCTGATTGGTGAGGTATCATTACCGAGCAAAGTTATCACACTATTAGAGAGAGAGCTGCCAGGCGCCCTTCGAGAGAAGATGCGCCGCAGTGAAGTGACCTGAATTGGAACCTAGTCCCCCGCATGCGCTCGCCTCACTCATTTCCCTTTCCCTCATTGATGCCACTTTAGGCATCGAGTACTCGGAGAGTGCCATTTGCTTATAAGGAGCTCCAAGACTCAACCAGTCATCAGTCGTTCAGTCAGATCGTGCATAAGTTCATTCTCCTAATCGAAGCAAGGCCGCAAAGATTTTGTCACCACTCGTTGTTGCTATTGTTGTTGGATGTTGAGCCATATCTATTCACCGAATACCAACATGAGGTTAACGGTGTTGATTGTCGTGTGCCTGACCATGATGCCGGTGATTCTCTGCCGGCCTGCGCTACTGGAGGAACCGGAGTCGCTGATGCCATCGAAAATCGACTTTACCAGCTTCTTTCTTAGTCCAACCCCGCCCGCCACAGAAAAGGACGTTATCGTCCTCGACGACGAACCATTGTTAACGAAGAGCGCGCTGCCATCTCAAACGCCCAAGGCCGTCAATACCATAAGCTCCGGTTTCAAGGAGAAGAAGTCGAAGCAGAACGTCGAGCACCACCGCTGCGCCCCCGGCTATGACAGCGATGATGATGCCAACCACGACAACTACATTTGAAGATGTCGATGTTACAACAGATGATGATGTTACGACGGAGTCTGCTACTGAGTTACCGACCATGACGACAACATCTGATAAGGTCGATGTTACGACAGAGCCTGCTGCTACGTTACCGACCATTAGGACAACATCTGATTAGGTACATGTTACGACAGAGCCTGCTACTGAGTTACCGGTCATGACGACAACATCTGATGAGGTCGATGTTACGACAGAGCCTGCTACTGAGTTACCGATCATGAGGACAACATCTGATGAGGTCGATGTTACGACAGAACCTGCTACTGAGTTACCGACCATGGTGACAACATCTGATGAGGCCGATGTTACGACAGAGCTTGCTACTGAGTTACCGACAACGGTGACAGTACCTGAAGATGCCGATGTTACGACAGAGCCCGCTACTAAGTTCCCGAAAACAATGGTAACATTTGAAGAGGTCGAGATTACAACAGAGCCCGCTACTGAGTTACCGACAACGACGCCAATATTTAAAGAGGTCGCTGTTACGACAGAGCCCGCTGCTGAGTTACCAACAACAATGATAACATTTGATGAAGTCGAGGTTACGAAAGGGCTCGCTACTGAGTTACCAAGCGCGATGACAACATTTAAAGAAGTCGATGTTACGACAGAGCCTGCTACTAAGTTACCGATCATGACGACAACATCTGATGAGGTCGATGTTACGACAGAGCCTGCTACTGAGTTACCGACAACAATGATAACACTTGAAGAGGTCGAGGTTACGACAGAGCCCGCTACTGAGTTGCCAACAACAACGATGACATCGTTCGAAGTTGTTTCCTCAGTCCGCTGGAGAGCCAACAAAGGTGACGGCCAAGCCAACCAATATTCCAGCGGTCTCGATGACAAAGAACCTACAATTGGCCACTATAATGTCGAAGAGGCTTTTACTGGTCTCGACCGAGGGCTATACGGCCAAGACGAGAACTACGACAGTGGGGACAACGACGACGACTTTGTCAAGGTGGTCCCAAACGTCGTACAAGTCGTTCAAAACACGCTTTCGGAGCCGACAGACTCGCTTTTTGCCACCGTCATTGAGGAGGCCGTTCAGTATGTTTGGCGGGAACTCGTTGCGGCATTCACTTTTCAGCTTGGGTCCATCGTCCTTACGGCGCCTTCAGAACCACCGGTTCTTGCAGTGGGCGCTCGTCAGCGGTCGGACGATATAGCGATGGCTACTTCCAGTACCACGCTACCGCCGTTGATCTCATCTCGATCGGCATTATTGCCACAGCTTCTGCCGCGGTCTGACGTGACCACAACGGAAACTCCTACCAGAACGACAATAACAAAAACACCGGCAACGATAGTGAAACCCATGACCTCTTTGCTCTCGTCGTCGCTGCCTCAGTCTGGCGTGAGCACGGCAACGTCACGGTCCGAACTCAAATCGCCGTCGCTCCCAGACACAGAGATTTCAACCTCCACAACCACCACTTCTACCAGTGAAGAGATTAACTTCAATGAGTCCAAGAATGAATCAGCCGTTGCTAGCGAGCAAAGCGGCTCTTGGCTAGGATCCGTGGCCACATTTCTGCTGCCTGCGTATTTCTAATCAATTTAATAAATCGTATGCCTATGCAAAACCAATGAATTTGTTGTTCATTCATTAGGTATTTTACGTACGTTGTACGTACCGATGTTCATTTGCCTGTTCATCTGGTCTTGCCCTAGTTTGCACTTTTCACATGCTTCGAAAATAGTAAAGGAGGTTGAATTAGAATCACCAAAAGCCGCAATTCACAGAGATCTAAGAAATGGCGGCCATCCATCTCGCGCACAAATGCCGAATCTGTCTTACTGATTTGAATCAACTAGTTAGCCGATAACTATTGTACATAATTAACAAAAAGGTTTGAGCCACGTGCAAGGTTTGTAGATCAACTTGTTAGACAACCCACAAGGGGAAACAATATTTTGGACTTGCTTGTTAGACCAGAGAGGGAGCTTGTCACCAAGCCAGCGGTCGTCGCTCTCCCCCTATTGCTACTGATCATCGAGCTCTCAGTTTTCGGATTCTGATCTATTCTTCACACTCCCTAGAGTCGGCTAGCGGGTTCAACGTCTGGAAGGCTGACTATGAGTCAATCTTTCTAAATCTTGCAAGCGTAAATAGAACAACATGCGAGAGAAGATATACACTTTCTTATCGAGGTATTCACGCGCCAACGAAGTAATAATACTAATCCCAATATGACGAGTCTTTGATAGCATGCTCGGCGGTTAGACCAGGAGCTTATGGCTCAAGATGCGACTGAACGCATATCAGTGAAACCCAGCAAGGCCTCGACAAGTTTTTTTTTTTATTTTTAATAGATGACTAACTGGGAAATGCGGTTGCACACGCGGGCACCGCGGCAGGGGAGCTCCCTGCAGATGCGGGCCGGTAGTGTGGGGCCCTAACCCACTAAAAACCAGTCATGTCCCCGTCCCCCACACTGACTGGGAACTGCGTTGCGCATATCATCAAACAGTCAGGGGGGGCGAGTCTTCTACTCCTGGCGGGTGTGTTCCCCGGGAGCCACGGGGAGGGGGGGCGCCGTAGGTAGTTGGCGCTCGTTTTCTTCTGTAGAATGGCTCTAAAGACTCCGGCTGTGGTGTTCCAGTTTAAAAGCGTTTCCGTCATTTTTTTGCAAACGTCGCGTAGGTTAAAATCCGGTGTGTTCATTAGAAGCAGTAGGGGTACGCGCTGCTCCGCCCATGCTGGACACTTCAGTGCCGTGTGGTCTGAAGTGTCTTCCGGTCCGTCGCCGCAGTGGATGCATTTAGGACTGGGAGCCTTCCCGATCCTGAACAGGTAGGACTGGAAGTCGCCATGCCCTGTCAGGATCTGGGTCGTGTAGAAGGTGAGTTCACCCCCCGGGCGGTTTAGCCATTCCTTGATGTCGGGTATAACGGCGCGGAGACTGGTGCCAGGAGCACCCTCTTGTAGGCCGGGCTATTCTTCCTGCCAGAGGTCGATAGTGTGCCGACGCTCCTCGTCCTTCTTGCGCTGGGGGTTACCCCATAAGCGGCGGCGTTCGGCAGCTTTCAGATCCCAAGGAATCGTTTCAGCAAGGACGAAAGCCGCCGCTGCGCTTACTGTCCGGTACGCCGCGATCGCGCGGCAAGCTTCAGAGTGTCGGTCGGCCAGGCCGGAGCTCCGTATAGGGCGACTGACTCGGCCACGGACATGATTATTCGCCGCTGGGTTTGTCGTGGTCCATGATTATTAGGCATAAGCCGTGCGACGTTGTTTGCTGTCTTGGTTGCCTTCTCCGTCGCCCGCCGCACGTGTTCAGTGCCGCGGAGACCCCTGTCTAGGGTGACCCCGAGGTACCTGATCTTGTCAACAAGCACAATCTCTTGGTCTTCTAGGCGAAGGTGAATGGCAGGACAGTTTCTCCGTCCTACCAAAAGTATTGCCTCGCTCTTGGCGGGGGCGAGGGCGAGTCCCGCCGCTTGCATCCAGCGGGCGACGTCTTCAAGTGCTTCGTTCGCACGGCTTTGCAGCAGGTCCGGTGTCCGGCCCTGGACGGTAAGGACGAGGTCGTCGGCATAGGCTAGGAGGCTGACCCCGGGGGACAGATCCCTTAGTCGCAGCACGTCGTCGTACGCTATGTTCCATAGCAGGGGGCCAAGTATGGAGCCCTGTGGCACCCCTGCAGTCATGTTAAAAACGATTCCGTGGGACTGTACTGTCCGGTCCTTTAGGTAGTTCGATATAATGCGCCGTAGGTAAAAGGGAACGTTCTTCCTGTGAAGAGTCTCCAGGATGACTCTCCAGGGTAGACTGTTAAAAGCGTTTCGTACGTCTAGTAAAATAGCGAGGTAGAGGTCCCGTCTTCTTGGCGGGGCATTCGTGGAGGAGTTCGGCCTGCGTCTGGATCTGCTTTATGGCGCCGATTGTCGAGTGGCCTTTGCGGAACCCATGCTGGGCCTCTGACAGCAGGTCGTTCTCCTCCGCGAAGTCCCGCAGGCGTGCCTCCACGATAGACTCGAAAGCTTTGGCCAGGGAGCCGAGTAGGCAAATAGGGCGGTAAAAGCTGGGGCCTTTGGGTATGAGGACCAAGCTTGCGGCCCTCCATGCGCTGGGAAACGAGCCCGACCGGAGCATCCCGGTCGCCGCTGACGCCACCGCTTCTGGGAATTCTTTCATCAGTGTTGTGGCCGCGGAGACCGGGACACCATCTGGGCCCGGTGCCTTTCCCTGTTTGAGGCGTGCCGCAGCGTCCAGCACCTCTTAGAGCGTGACCTCCGGGGTATCCTCTTCCTCCTGCCCTGAAGCCTCTAGGTAGGGGGCGCGGTCGAAGGGTGGGTGTCGAGGAAAGAGCGCCTTGATCGCCACCCGCGCATCTTGCGGAGATATTTCTACCCTGCGCTTGTAAGGGGGGAGCCCCCTGATCATTTTGTATGGGCGCCCCCAGGGGTCGTCCTCCAGCTCCTCCAGGAAAGCCCTCCAGGAGCGTTCCTTGCTCCTGAAGATTTTCCTGCGCAGGAGGGCCCGCAAGTTCTTGTATACGGCTCTAAAGCGTCTGGCGGCCTCCCCGTCGTGTGACGATCGTCTGGCGCGGGTGAGCCACCGTCGCGCTTTTAGGCATTTCCGCCGTAGTTGTCCCAGTGCCGCGGTCCACCAGTGTTTTGGCTTTCCTCGGTATCCTCGACGTGCGGGACGGCCTGGGGAGAACCGCGCACGCCTTTTCTAGGAGCAGCTGGAGACCCTCCGCCGTAGTTGGAGGTCCCTCTACTGCTATAAGGGCCCTGAAAGACCTCCGAAGTTGTTCGGCTCCCTGGCGTATGATGGGCGGACGCTGCGTTGGATTTGTCATCGTGGCAGTAGTCACGTGGAATTCGATGATAAAATGGTCGCTGAGGGATTCCTCTTCCTGAAGCACCTTCCAGTCTAAAATCTTGTTGGCATCGGCCCTGCGCGTGATAGTAAGATCGATACATGAGGTGCGCCCGGCCCTGTGAAAGGTGGGCGTACCTTTGTTAAGAACCACGAGGTCTTCAGCCGCTAACCAGTCGAGGATTGCGAGCCCCCTATGACTGGTTCTGGCCGAGCCCCATGCGCTGGCCGCGGCGTTAAAATCTCCGGTTATTACTAAAAGTGGCGCGTCAGTTTGGTTAAAAGAGGAAGATTAGTCGTCTAAAAGCCTGTTAAGGTTGTCAAGTGGAACGTTAGGACTGCAGTAGCAGGAATAAAAGCGTCCGATGTTTGCGACGTCAACCCATGTAAAACCGTAGCCGCAGCCGTGTCTGGAGATGCGCATCTGGCTGCGATGGTCAAGTACGATGCTCGTAGCGCTGTCGGCGTCTGCAAAACAGTCCGGGGAACGGTTTTCTGCCCACCGGAAGTTAGGCTCGCTGAGCAACAAGAGGTCGGCTCCTACCCTGCTGCTGACCTCCTGGAGCATGTTGTGCGCGTCTCTGCTGCGGTTGCAGTTGAGCTGGAGTACTTTACGAAGTGGCGTCATTGTCGTTGGTGGGCGAGGCTTGCTTGTTAGATGCCTTCGTTGCACGAGGGTCCAGAGGAGGCGATGTCTGTACCCTCTTGCGGCTTTTTTGGGTGACCAGGGTGAACCCATCGGCGTTCACGGCGTCACTGGGGTGGTCCTCGTGGGTAGCCGGTGCCGGGGTTGGGTTTGGCACTCGTGTTATCGCGAGGTGCGCGGCCGTTGGCCGGGTGCCGCGGCGGCAGAGCTCCTCCAGTTGCTCTCTGTACTTTGGACAAGCGGCAACGTTGGCCGCGTGTCCTGCTTCGCCGCAGTTATAGCAGGTCGCCGCCGCTTTGCATTCTCTCGAGAGGTGCCCAACTACCCCGCACCTGTGGCAGCGCTTACTTGTGACGACCGCGCCAGTGCACGAGGGAGCAGAGTGGCCCACTCGTTAGCAGCGCTGGCACGTCGGCACGGTGATCCACTCCGAGATTGGGCACGAGGACCACCCCATGTGGATGCGTTTGATGTTTAGGAGCCTGGCGGCGTCCGGAGGGGCCGCTCGGACCAGGGACGTCCATCTGCCGGTGGCCCCCTTTTGTGGGGGTTCCACGGCAAGTGGTCCCTCGATGGGCAGCGCCTTGCGGATGGCAGCCTCGATGTCTTGCTGGGTGGTACCCTCCATGACATCCCTGATCAGGAGACGCTTTAGTGACGTCCTGTCGACAGTGGCGTCCGCCTCCCCAGTTGACTGCAGGGCCTGGAGAAAGGAGCTGGCCCCTCCTTGTACCGCCTCTGCCACCACCAGCCGCACATCTCCGCTGGGCAGTTGTTGAACTCGATTTACCCTCACGTTGTGGGCATTGGGGTCCACCCTGACACCCAGCTCTTTGATCATGTCGGCGTAAGTCTTGCCTTCCTTCTTTTTAAGAAGGAAAGTTGTTGTGGTGCTGGCCGAGCTCTTCTTGCCACCGTCTGCCCCCCCCCCCTGTCTGTGCGCGCCGTAGGGGTGACAGCAAGATGTAGGTCCTGTGCCCGGGAGAGGCATTCCAAGAGTTTGCCGACTCCCCTTCGCTCGCCCTGGCTTGTCATGTGGCAGGGTATTGGCCCAAGGTCCCTTGAGCCCGCGAGGGCCTTGGCTTTTTTCAGCGCCTGGTCCAGGAGATTCTTGTCCTGAAGGAGCGTTGCGTCCTTAGGGAGCGTGATTGCCACTAGGGCCCGGGTGATGGGCTCGCCGTCATCCCCCGATTCGCAAATTTGGCGCGACATGACCACCCCTGTCCTGCGGCCGGCCTCGCCGGCTATGCCCTGGAACTGGCAGGCCATGTTTTGCCATGTGGTCTTGTCTGAAGGATCGTCTTCCCGGGCAACCAGGATCCGAAGGGGGCTCTCCTTCAGGATGCTGGCCCCGAGGTGCGACACCCTTGTGTAGGCGGCTTCTGGCCATTCAAGAGAGAGGATGCGCTTGAGGTCCTTTTCTGTTTGGCACTTCTCGATCATGGCAGTGATGTTGTCGGCCTGCCGCTCCAGGGCAAGGGTGTCAGGTGTACACTGGCACCCCGAGTCTGCGGTCTCGTTAACGGTCTGTGTGCCGACATCCTTACTTCGTGCCTTGGCCTCTTTTGTCGCGACGCGAAGTTCCTCAGCCAGGTTTTTCACCATTAGGTCCATGTTTTTTCTGCTGGCCGCGTGGTTAGTAAGCCTTTGTGCGATGGCGGCTATCTTGTCGAGGTAGTTACCCGAGACCGCTTCGTCGGGGTTACCCCCGCCAGGAGTGATGTTATCGTCGTCTTTTGCGTTTTCTTCGCAGCCCGGGTGGGGGCTGCATTTGCCCGGGTCTTTTGCCCGGGAAAACATAGTGCTAAGAAGGACTACTAAAAGTTCAAATTAAGTAAAAGTAGTTCAGAACACGAAAGTTACGGGGATAACAAAATAAAATTAAGTTAAAGAAATTTAAGAGTGAGATTGTAAGCTATGCTATGTAAGTAGGCAAATTATTAAGATTTAGACTATTAAAAGTTAAGTGTGAAGTAAGAAACTATAAAAAAAAAAAAAAAACACCGCTGCGATTTGAACCTAGACCGGTCTGGCTTAGACCGGTACTGTGATCGCCGACGCTGCTACTCTGCTATCCACTCTCCGTGCACAGCAGCGCTTCGGCACGCGCTCTATCACTCTTCGTGGCAGCTTGTCGTAGTTGTTATATACAATGTTGAAAATTAGCACTTAAATAGGCAGCGCTCATTTGCACTTATATACGCAGTTAGTACTATACACAGATAGTTATGTACACAGTGGGCTACGTGTATAAACACTGCCGGGAAGCCCGGTTAACCGGCCTACCGGTCACTGCACGGACGATGTCTGGCACCGTTCGAACTTTTCGAACGTTCGAATTTCAAGCACGCGTGAACACAAAACAAGAAAAAATCGAGTTTTGCACAGTACCTTTGCAGTAATTACTAGTCGCGTTGAACTCCCTACCGCTGAGGTCGTCGAGTGCAATTGGTCAGCCTTTTCAGGCCTCAGGTTCCTGCACTCTCCGACCGAGTTGTACGGAGCAAAGCCAAACGCGACCGCACGTGACGACTGCTAGAAGAAGACAAGGCCTCGACAAGGTTGAGAATTCTTATATAGCTACAACTAACTTTTAGCGATACTGATTTATTTCATTGCTACGCGAATAAGCGACTCCAAGGTAATCATCAAATCCCTTTGCTTAAAGTCGATAATGTGCTTATTGACAATAACCAGAGTAAAGCGGCGGCATTTTCCACTGTTCTGTATATACCGGATGATCAGCCGCCATCACGGACAACTCGCGTGCGTATAGAAAAACGTCGTAACCAAACAACTCATATGCAGTTTTAATTTCTATTTTTATATTGTGATGATTTTTTAACCATTCACATTATTAAACTCTCTAAAGTAGATGTTTCTGGCGCCGCCAGACTTATTGTGTCTACAGATACAATAACGCCTCGCATTGACCGTATAGAGGCCTTGCGAGAGCAACACCCACCAGCTCCCGAAAACCTTCTCTTCTCCGAAAAACAGAATTTTTATGCTCTATGTCACGTCAAAAGAAGACATTCAAGCGGCGATTAAAAGTTTCTCCAAGAGCTCCGCCGCAGGGCTAAACTTTATGAGACCCCGGTTATTAATGGACCTTCTTTCCCCGTCTCTCGAAGACATCGCCGCTAGCCTGCTCTCCGCATTGGCAAAGGTTGTAGACATTCTTCTTTGAGGCAACCCCCCTTCTTGCCTCCAGTTGATATTTGGTACAAGATTATTTGCCCTTAAAAAAGGGACGGATTGGTACGCCCCATTGCATGTTCGTCTTCGTTACGCAGGCTCGCCGCGAAAATCGGATGCAACCACAACAAAGCTGTTATTTCTCACGCGACTGGTGCACATCAACTGGGATTCGCGACGCCGGCTGGGACCGAAGTAGCCATTCACGCAACCCGGGCCTTCCTCGACTCACGCGAACCCGCCGGGGTTCTTGTAAAGCTTGATTTTAAAAACGCTTTTAATAATATAAGACGCAATCACCTGATGAAGGCTGTTGCATCCCACGCCCCTCATCTATTAAACCACGTTGAACTGGCATATAGGCATCCTTCCCATCTGGTCCTGCCGGAGCATGTAATTTCGTCCGCCACCGGACTGCAGCAGAGGGATCCCTTAGCACCACCTCTGTTTTGTCTGGGTATCAAAGATCTAGTGGATTCCTTCAGGTGCCCGCTGAACCTCTGGTACCTTGACGATGGTCTGTTAGGAGGAAACGTTTGCACAGTAGCCGATGATATTCGACGGGTCCTTAACTTCAGTGTTACATCTGGGCTGAAGTTAAGCCCGGCCAAATGCGAAATATGCCTCTTTGGTCCCATCATTGATGCCCCTGAAATACAGTCACTCCGAGACCTCCTGCCTGGCTGCAACATGACCGTCAAGAACGATCTGGAGCTACTAGGCGTACCAATTTGCCCCGAGGGGCTCCCAGCAGCAATCAAGCGCTGGAAATTGAAACTGAAAAATGCCGCTGCTCGTCTTCCTCTTCTGGGAGCACACCGGGGACTTTTCTTACTCAGGTCTTCTTTCTCGTCCTCAAGACTCACCCACCTTCTTCGAGGGGCCGACCTATCAAACCAAGCCGATGAGTTGCAAAGGCTCAACGATTTGACACTGTCTACCCTCGAGTCCCTGCTGAACACATCTCTACTACCCAGCGCACGGGAACAGGCATTACTACCTGTTTCTAAAGGAGGCCTCGGTGTACCAAATTTACTGACCCTGGGCGAATCTGCTATAGTGTCATCAATGCTAAGCGCCGACAACAGGGCATTCCCGCTTTTAGATACAGCGAGTGTCGGCCAGTATAAAAACCGCTTAGCTTATCTTCAGAAGAACCTTAAGGCGCGATGCGGAGGTAAGCCTGAAAACGTACTATCCCAGCGTGACTGAAGTGCCCCATTGCACGATGAAGTACAACGGCGTCTCTTTAACGAAGCTGCTGACGACACGACCAGGGCTCGTCTAAACGCCGTATCCGCCAAGGACTCAGGTGCCTGGTTACACACGCTTCCCAGTGCCCCCATAGGCACCCTTCTTGATAATGAGACGATTCACATAGCAGTAGGCCTACGCCTAGGGGCAGACATAGTAACCCCTCATCGGTGTCAATGCGGTCACCCCGTCAATAAACTAGGACTATCGTGCATCATCAGCGCAGGACGACGCTCGAGACATGCCACAATCAATGAGACCTTTAGCAGAGCCCTTAGGTCGTGCGGTCGTCTGTGCATCCTTGAACTCCCAGGCCTCTGCGCGGAAGACGGCAGACGTCCAGACGGGATGACACTTGCACCATTCGAGCGAGGCAGAATGCTGGTTTGGGACGCAACCGTTACCGACTCCTTAGCCCCTTCTATGGTCAGTGGCGGGGCATCCGAAGCTGGTTATGCAGCCCACCTTGCGGAGACTAGCAAGTTGAGATAATACTCATCAATCGGGTATCCCCACGAATTCTGCCCTCTCGCGTTTGAAACCCTAGATGCTCCTGGCGTTCGGACCAAGCAGCTGATCCGCAAAGTCGGCACCTTGTTAAGCCTGTCATCCGGTGATAACAGGTCGTCGTCCTTTTTCAAGCAACGTCGGGATCTTGATATACAACGTGGAAACGCTGCCTCCGTTCGGGGCACACTTCTGAGGTGGTGTCGGCCTGACCTCATCGAAGTGGACACGTGACAGCCACAATACGCGCCCACTAGGCATATTGGCTTAGCTAATCCATCGTGATACGTGTAACATATACATAATGTCTTATATTGAAAATAAACTATATATATATATATATAATATATATATATATATATATATATATATATATATATATATATATATATATATATATATATATATATATATATATATATATATATACGACTATTTCGAGGTTTCAAAGAGGGTCCACAACATAAAGAAGCCGTTGGAGAGTATATTTCGTGGAGGCTAGGAGGATGAGATCATCCGCAAAGTGCATAAGGCGGAAGTCATTAGTAAGTTGGTACCCGATATTAGTATTGTCTAATTTTGAAAGAATGTCGTCGAGAACTAGATTAAATAAAAGACAGAGGACAGGGACAGAGGATCTCCCTGCCTAACAACCCTAGTTGGCCGAAATGTGCAACATTCTTGTCTAAATTCTATGAGTTTTAGATGAGAGGTACAAGCGTTCGATATAATTAATGAATACCTCCGGGTATCCGCGAATCCGGAGTGATCACAGGACGGAATCATGACTCACCATGTCGAACGCCTTACGGAGGTCAATTGAGGCGAGTCTGAGCTCACGTCCTGCAGGCTTGGCATTGTTAAGGATGCCATCCAGAACCGCAAGATTCTCGAAGGTACCATTATAGGGGAGAAACGCTCGCTGGATTGGGAGATGCTTAATAGAGTTCTGGAGGCGTCTAGAGATAATTGTGTTAAGCGTGCGTCGTAAGTGTGAGCTAATAGATAAGGGTCGCAGATCGCTTGGGGATGTGGCATTGTTAATTTTAGGAATGAACGCCAAGTGAGCAGTTTCATGGGCTGTGGAAAAATAACACAAATAATAGTATGTTAAGAAGACAACAGACTACTTCTAACGGGAATTTACGAAGGTACGAAAGACAAATCCCGTCCAAGCCTAGTGCTTTAAAAGGCCGGTGTGGAGCTACGTGGGTTTTCTTTAGTACCGGCGGTGGCTTAGGCGGCTAATGCACCGTTCAAAACAGGGCGTTGCCATGGCAACCATAAATTGCAAAACAATCGCAAGTTCGAGCCACGGCCGTGCTGGTTGTATTTGTTGGACGTGGTTGTCATTGCCCTGCTGCTACATACCTCTGCTGGAAAAAGCCTATATAACTCCAGTACGAGAACGCGATGACGATAGATGCATTTGGACGATATCGTGCTACAAAAAACTTAGCCCATTACGAATGTCTAAAATGTGGTTGTCAGAGCGTAAAAAAATATAGGGAGGGAAACCTCGAAGAGATCAGAGTTGGGAGTGTATACGGGGCAAGGGAGTGGTTCAGGAGGTGGCTGTGTCATCGTGTTGACCCAGTATTCTACAACCTCGGTGGCCTGCATGTTGTGTATGGTGTGTTTGTCGTCCAGCACCTCATGAGCGCATTTGGATCCGTTTTGGCTAAAATGTTTTTGAGTGGTTGCGTAGTCTTGACGTCGCTGTTGCCTTTTAGGTACTCGCGCTTCAGTGGAAGGTGTTTTTCTAAAGGCGCGACGTCGGACAGTGTGTGAAAATGTTTGTTCAGAAAGTCGTTTAAGGCGATAGTGTGGTCAAATTATATTTGACAGATGAGTAAGGTCTGTTGAAATTATGTTGCGTTTAGAAAATGTGTTTGTGAGGGCTTGTATTTTGGATATAATAATATATATTTTAGGAGGGATTATATATATATATATATATATATATATATATATATATATATATATATATATATATATATATATATATATATATATATAGTTAATTCAATAAATCGTATGCTTACATGCAAGTATGTTCAATGATATATGCATATGTTGTTTGTTCGTTAGGTATTTATGTAGACGCTGATTTATCCAAAGTTTTGACTCAAAGTTGTGCTTAAATACGCAACTTTTTAAATGCTATGAAACAGTAATTGCTGTGCAACGTGCGGTCCCGAGAGAAGAAGGAGGCCCGCAGCCATACGTTTATAGGGCCAATCGAAGGTTACACCCCCTAAAACCCCGTTAAACAGTCTTCGGCAAGTCAGTCTACTTTTCTTAAGCCGGACACGGTTTCATTACACTAGCGCGGTTCTGAGCCGCCCTCTTACCCTCCAATGGGCGGTTGGACTGATTCAGATTAAGAAAACTACGACACTCCCAGGAGTTTCATGTGATGTACACAAAGCACACAGAGAATGAAACTTGTTATAGACCAAACATAATTGAGGCTTTCAAAGTGGAACAGGTATTGCAGTAGAATATTAAACTTAGGTTCGATACTCGGAGACAATCATGTTAGGCGTCCTCGAAGCTAGAACTCAAGAACCTGCACAGATGCTGCACCGCTCAACAAAGTACATCTTCCGTATATCTTCTGCGAATAGCGAGGTCCCTGTCAGTACATAAATCAGGCGGTTGCGAGCAGAGGAGTGCAGGCTCAGAACTCGCATTAAGAACGCGGGCTTAACCCTCTCCAGCCTTGCGAGGTCGTTCATTTTAAGGTGTCGCCATACATGCACTCCGTATGTAGCCGTTGGCGCGACTTTGAGGTGGAATAGGCGGAGAGCGGTATCGCTGGAGAGCTTCTCGGGCGCTTCGATTGTTGTTGACGCAATCAGAGCCTTTCTCACCCGTTGTTCAACGTGCAGGCGGAACGCAGTCCCTGTTGTGGTGAGAGTTATGCCGAGGTATGTAAAGGAATTTACATACCTGACTAGCGCACCCCCCAAGCGGAGTTCATCGCTAGCAGCCAGACGACCTCCTCTGCGGAATTTAAGCGCCTCAGTTTTACTGTTGTTGATGGTAAGGCCAACCTCGCTGACGTACCTCGTCATTGTGACTTTTGCTAACTGCAAGTGGTGTCTGCTCATACTGAACATCACCGGATCGTCAGCGTACAGAATGACTTTAATGAGCAGATGCCTCGTGGTGATCCGTAAAGGTAGATCGCTTATGAGGACCGCGAATAGTGGCGGGCTGATGTTATCCCCCTGTGCGAACCCCGTCGTCTGCTCGAGACTATTGCGTATCACTACCCCGTCGTCGATTGAAATCAAATTATTCTGTAAAATAGCTTTGAGGACTTATAGTATTCTGAGTAGTACAGCAGATTCCACAAGCTTTTCTAGCACTATCGAGCGTGATCCTGAATCAAATGCTGCTTTGAAATCTATAAAGATGGAATAAAGAGGCTGTCCGCACCTTTAGCCCTTTGGAAGTGTCGACTTCGCCGTCCCGAGGCGACCAGTGATCACCTTTGAAATACGCCAAAAAACGTTCCCACTGGCGGATTGGTGCATTATCCTGAAGGATAATTATAACATCTCCGTTCAGTGCACAAATGCTTAAAGCTTTTAGTGGAAATTGATACCACAGTAAAACAGATCTATAATATACCGAACAACATGACGTGGTTATCAGCAGCTCGTACAAGGCTATTCGACCATGTTCAACGACAAGCGCGGAAGGCTGCAAAAGATGAGCTTGGTAATCAATTCAAGTCAATTCAGCATTTATTTCACCACAAAATTGATAGACAGTTGATTACATTTTTACAAGGTGTCACAATGTGAATTTTTGGTCTCACAGTATGTATTTAACTTTGAATGACAATGACGTTTCGCACATTTCTGCACACACAATTATATGATACCGTCCAATATCACACTCTCCGCAAAAGTAACAAACACATTCTTCAATATTAAAACAGCTTGGCTTCATGCATATGTAATGGTGGTCCCCGTGCCAGGTTATTCGGCAGATTAGCGACCGGTTCCTTTGCATGGCTCCTTTCCATCTATGTGAACAAAAGGCCGGGCCATCAGTATAATTCAGCTACAAACATTTAATTTCTGTTCTTTCTATAGGCTCGATATGAGTCTAGAATATGCGCTGTGAATGGTGTGGTGTTAAGTGCTAGGTCTTCAATAAGTATTCTCTCTTCGCACATCTCTAAGGCAAGTGTTGCCGACGCGCACTTTGTAAGCTGCAAAACACGCTTAACATATCTGGCCTTTAGCTTATCTGGACTTGTTAAATAGCTAAGGATCAGGTATGGTGCAATTGTAAAATGCATTGCAAAAATATTTTGATACTACATATTCTATTCTAAAAACGGGTTTTTCGTCCCTTCTTCTGAGTCAAATCGTAAACTCGGTCTTTTATGGAGTTAATGGGCTGTTGTAAATACGAAAGTGGAATATTAGTCCATGCTTGCTGGACAGCTTCTTTGGGGTCCGACAAATTATTATATTGTCGACCATTTGCGTAAATCTGCGTCACCAAATGTCCCCAAATATTTTAGATGGGATTCAGCTTTGGACTAAATGCCGGCCAGTCAAAAAAAAGGCACTCCTTGATCTTGAAAAAACGCTATCGTGCTAGCCGAGGTATGAAACGTGGCGTTGTCTTGTTGGACGACCGGGTCAGGTCCCCCAATTCTTCTGAAATGAGCTTCTAACTGGACTCCGACGATACGCTGGGAATTGTCGTAATTGTTTCAGCCCATAATCGCGACTAGATCAGACTTCCCATTATATCTAAACGCGTCCTAATATTTCACAGAACAACCACCGGCCACACGTTTCAAAAACCATTTAGGTTCCTTCCGTAAATCATGCCAATAGTACTGACAGCCGTCAGGGCCATCGAGATTAAATTTTTTTTCATCCGATAAGACGATGTTTTCCACTCGTTATTCCAAGTGTGGACAAACACACCAAATCTATGTGAAAATTGACGCCGTGCAATGCGCCTCGGTTGCAGTCGCGGCATAAGCTTCATTTTCGCGTATCGCGCGTTTTTGTCAGAATTTAACACTCGGTACGCTTTAGATCGGTGCACTGGCACCCCCAAAGTGGTCCTGATCCTGAAAGAAGACACTTGGTCATGAGTAGCCAACTGTATGATCCTACGCCGATCTTGAATAGTCAAAACTGGCATTCGCCTACTGTTAGATCTGCACGTTTGGTTCACTGAAGAACCTGTTGATGGTGCTCTTATGCCGTCCTAATCTGGTTGCTATAGCAGGTATTATTGTATGACCGAGCTCAGCATATGCCTCAATTATTGTCTTTTCGTTATCCGAGAGATCTTTTGTACGACCACATCGCAGATTCGTTAAGGTAAACCTGTATATGGTTACGAAATTGCTAAATCTAAATTTGCTAAAATAAAAAAAATCCGCCACTCATCAATAATTTTGCCTCGTCGAACACATTAATTGCATAGTTTTGCCATAATAGGGTATAAAATATTAATATTAGACGTCAGGCTTGGTATGCGGTTTTTGCCTTTAGTGATAAATCTTTTGCAACCTCCTACGTAGCTTCGAATTTTTGCCCTTTCACCATTGTGACATTTTTCGATCGTAGTTTGACGAGGCGGTTTATCTTCGTAAAGCCGTCTTCGATCCCTCAAATTGAGTTTGTGTGAGAGAGAGGTAACCGCGTGCACATTCAAAATTTAAAGGCTAAGTCGAGAGGCGAATTTCAAGCAGCCGGACCTTGCTGATTAGTTAGGTATCATTACCTAGCGAAGTTGTCACGCTGTTAGGGGGAGAGCTGCCAGGCGCCCTTCGAGAGGAGATGCGCCGCCGTGAAGTGACCTGAATTGGAACCTAGTCCCCCGCATGTGCTCGCCTCACTCATTTCCCTTTCCCTCATCGGGCATCGAGCACTCGGACTGTCATTTGCTTATAAGGCGCTCCGAGACTTAACCTGTCATCAGTCGTTCAGTCAGAGCGTGAATTAGTTCATTCTCCTAACCGAAGCAAGTCTGCAAAGAATTTGTCATCACTTGATGCTGCTGTTGTTGTTGGAGGCTGAGCCATATCCATCTACCGAATACCAACATGAGGGTGACGGTGTTGATTTTCGTGTGCCTGACCATGATGCCGGTGATTCTCTGCCGGCCTGCGCTACAGGAGGAACCGGAGTCGCTGATGCCATCCAGTCAACAGATATTCGACTTGATCAGCTTCTTTCTCACTCCAACCCCGCCCGCCCCAGAAAATGACGTTATCGTGCTCGACGACGAGCCGTTGTTAATGAAAAGCGCGCCGCCATCTCAAACGCCCAAGGCCGCCAATACCTCTACCTCTCTAGCGTCTGAGGCTAGTACTACCAACAGAAAGTCCAAACCTGGTAGCACTTTCACCTCCAGAACGTCGACCACCACCGCTGCGCCTCCGGCTACGACAACGATGATGATGCCAACCACGACAACTACATTTGAAGATGTCGATGTTACAACAGAGTCCGATACTAAGTTACCGACCATCACGACAACATCTGATGAGGTCGATGTTACGACGGAGTCTGCTACTGAGTTACCGACAACAACGATAACATCGTTCGAAGTTGTTCCCTCAGTCCACTGGAGAGCCAACAAAGGTGACGGCCAAACCAACCAATATGCCAGCGGCCTCGAGGACAAAGAACCTACGATTGGCTACAATAATGTCGAAGGTACCTTTACTGGTGTCGACCGAGAGCTATACGGCCAAGACGGGACCTACAACAGTCAGAACAACGATTACGACATTGTCGAGACGGTCCAAGTCGTACAAGTCGTTCCAAGCACTCTTTCAGAGCCGACAGACGCCTCGTCGTTCATTGACGATTTTTTCGCGACCGTTGTTGAGGAGGTCGCTCGGTATGTTTTGCCGGAACTCGTTGCGGCCTTTCCGTCCTTGACCTTGCCGTCGTCGTCGCTGCCCCAGTCTGGCGTGAGTACGGCGAACGGCGTGTCACGACCCGAACTCGAATCGCCGTCGCTCCCAGGCGCAGAGATTTCAACCTCCACGACCACTTCTTCCACCAGTGAAGAGATAATCTTCAATGAGTCCAAGAATGAACCAGCCGTTGCTAGCGAGCAAAGCGGGTCTTGGCTAGGATCCGTGGCCACATATCTGCTGCCTGCGTATTTCTAATCAATTCAATAAATTGTATGTCTATGCAAATATGCACAACCAATGAATTTGTTGTTCGTTCGTTAGGTATGTTACGTACGTTGTGCGTACCGATGTTCATTTGTCTGTCTTGCCCTAGTTTGCAACTTTTTACATGCCTCGGTTGCTGCGAAAATAGCCGCAATTCACAGAAATCTAAGAAATGACGGCCATCCATCTCGCGCACGGATGCCATATCTGTAGTACCAATTCGAATCAACTAGTTAGCTCATAGCTATTGTACATAATTAACAAAAAGGCTTGAGCCACATGTAGAGTTTGTAGATCAACTTGTTAGGCAACCCACAAGGGGAAACAATATTCTGGACTTGCTTGCTAGAGTGGGAGCTCGTCACCGAGCCAGCGGTCGTCGCCTCCCTGTTGCTACTGATCATCGAGCTCTCAGTTTGCGGATTCTGGTCTCTTCTTCACACTCCTTAGAGTCGGCTAGCGGGTTCAACGTCTGGAAGGCTGACTTTAAGTCGATCTTCATAAAATCTTGCAAGCGTTCATAGAACAACATTCAAGAGAATAGATACACATTCTTATCGAGGTATTTACGCGTCAACGAAGTACGAATTCCAATATGACGAGCCTTTGATACCATGCTCGGCGGTTAGACCAGATGCTTATGGCTCAAGATGCGACTGAAAACATCTCAGTGAAGCTCAGCAAGGCCTCGACAAGGTCACGACTAACTTTTAACGATACTAATTAATTTTGCTTCAACTGTCTAAATTCTATACAACGGACGCTTTGAACTAAAGAGGCTTATAAATTTGCTGTATTTGTAGACCTTAAAGCGGCTTTTGATACGGCCGCACGAACGATTATACTTGACAAGCTGGCTTTTGCAGGATCTCGTTGAATATATTGGAGCTCATTAAAGGCATTATACAGTCGGCACTCACAGGTAGACGTCCTTATGCATGCAGACGACTTGGTGCTATATTCTCGCAGCCGATTCCATTTGTAACAATCCTTTGCAACCTTGCAGCAATACGTTCACCGAAACCAGCTGGAAATAAATATAAATAAAATAAAGGCAGTGAAATTTAGACGTGGAGGTAAATTGGCTGGAATCAACGAACTACGGTTAGGTTGAAAATCTATAGAATTTGTCTTGAACATCTCCTACCTAGGGGTTATGTTCTAGTCTCGAGGTACGAACCTCTCGAGGCATATTGACGAACGAATTCGGAAAGGACTACAGTCCTTTCATAGTATTTGAGACTTGAATAAACTATCAATCGACATTCATCTCTTTAATCTGAAGATTGCGCCTACTGCTTCTTACGGTATACAGGTTATATGGCCGTATCTATCGAAGTTAAACTTTAAAACGCTAGACCAAATCAAGGACGCTTGTTTAAAGAAGGCGCTAAGAGTCCGCCGCACTAGTCTCAACAGATTAGTCTATTTACTGGCGTCGACTCCGCTATTTGTTAAGGATTTACAAAAAATACACGCTTTACCGAAAACGGCAGTTCTCAACAAGTACATGTCTGAGTGGGAAAATAAGATGGCAGACATTGACCTGCTCTTTTATGAAACCCAGGCAATGACATGTACTTCGTGGGAGCGCTGCAACTATGAGAATAGTCACCTAGTTGAACGATTTGCTGTACATGGCTTCCACATGAAGAACCCGATGTATTCAGAGAAATGCCATGAAATTTCCTTGTTATGCTTGTGCAAACTCTGCGGGAGACAGTGTGATTTATATCACCTTCAACAATGCGATAGAGCAGTTCCGTTGACTCGACTTTTAGAACCGTGATTAATATACATATATGTGAATGTGTGCTTTCTCTGTACGCGCAATATTGTACACCAACCATCGGTTAATAAAGCTAATATGTTATGAGAATGCATTTTGTCGCTACGCAAATAAGCGGCTCCAAGGAAATTATAAAATTCCTTTGCTTAAAGTCGATAATGTGCTTATTGACAATAACCAAAGTAAAGCGGCGGCATTTTCCAAACTGTTCTCCTCTGTATATACATCTTCGGATGATCAGCCGCCGTCACGGACAAATCGCGTGCGTATAGAAAAACGTCATAACCAAACAATACATATGCAGTTTTAATTCCTATAGATGACATAATTAAAAATATCAAAATACTTAAGAACAAGGGTGGCTGAACTATCCATCGCGTGCGCTTTAATGAAAAGGTTGATCATTAATTACAATAAAATCTTTTCAGTATGTAATTAATTGATTGACACAAATAAGCATGAATTCGCTAGGGGCCGTTCCACGCAAACACAACTTATATCAATGATCCACGATTGAAGCCTATACATAAATAATCGTGGAACATTATCTAGATAGTTATCTTTATTTGACGAGACGACGCGCATCAGCACAGGACTGCGGCTTGGTATTGACCTAGTCGTTCCTTACGGATGTCGTTGTGGTAACCTGTTGGTCCATCATAGCTTGTCAAGCGCCTATCATGCAGGCCAAAGAGCACGTTAGTCGGCTTTAGATGACACCTTCAGTCGAGCACTGAGGTCTACTGGCTTTCCGTGTGTACTAAAACCTCCGGGTTCATCCAGAGATGATGGAAAAAGGCTTAGCGGTGTTACTCTAACCCCCTTTGAGCGTGGTAGCATGCTTGTTTGGGACGCAACTGTAACCGACTCAATAGCCTCTTCTGTTCCAGACCTGTGTCGACTAATTCTTACGTCCTTGATGTAGGCATCCTGTCGTGAGTCTTCCTCTTTAATCTGTAGAAACCTGGTTCTTTTATCTGCTAAACTGTCGTTCATATTCGAAGCATGACGCGTCATCATTTTTCATGGTTAACACGTACTCGTGTGCTACTGAACACACTTTTTCTCGTTCGTCTGCTGTTCATCAGCCGGATAATTGCATTCCTGATAGGACAAGGATTCTAATCGAAAGGCGCGGCAATTCAAACGACAAACATTTATATATATATATATATATATATATATATATATATATATATATATATATATATATATATATATATATATATATATATACCCGATAGTTAGCAGGACAGATGGCGCAACGTGCATTTCAAGGTAGCAATCAGAACTGGGTTACCTTAGTGGTACAGTACCACTATACGACAATGAAAAATGGTTAAAAATACAGGCTAATTTGAGCACTTCGTGGTGGCTTTAAGGTGACTTCCTTGTGCACAAGTAGATGTACCGAGCCACTCGACCATGTCTAAAAGGAAACGTTGAAGTCTTGCACGCAGGAGGCTGCAAAGTGTTGATGCGCTCGGTAGTCGGCTTTCGCCTTTAGTTTAGTCAGCAAGCGGGGAAATTTAGAGGCTAATTCGAAAGACTAATTGCAGACCCTCACAGGCGTATCTTGGTACTTGGTGAGGCATGAATCCCGAACAAAGGCGCCACGCTGTTGGGGAAGGAGAGGGCGGGCCTCCGAGGGAAGCGCCGCAGCAAAGCGACCTAAATTAGATCATTGCCCCCGCATGTGGTCGCCTTACTCGTCTTCCCTTTCCATAATCGATGTCTTTTCCGGCATCGAGCACTCGGAGAGCTCCTTGTTTATAAGGCGCTCCAAAACTCAATTGGTCATCAGTCGTTCTGTTCTTACAATCGGAAAAGGTCTGCAAAGATTTTGACACTACTTATTTGCTGTTTTTGTTCGTGGCGATTGAGTTATCTACAATTACTAAACACCAACATGAAGGCGACGGTGTTGATTGTCGTGTGCTTGGCCATGATGCCGGCAGTTCTCTGCCAGCCGACACTACGGGAAGAAACTAAGGCTGGCATAAGCCCCTCAACCAGCACGCTTAAGGCTGCACTTAGTTCCGCCTCCAAGACGTCCATCATCACGACCACTGCTGCGCCCCCGGCCACGACGACAGTAACATATGAAGAGTTCTATGTTACGACAGAGCCTGCTAATGAATTGCCGACAACGACATTGCTCAAAATGGTTTTGTCGTTGATTTGGGGTGCCAATGAAGGTGACGGCCAAACCGATCAAAATACCGGCGGTTACAATGACAAAGAAGCTGCAATTGACTACGATAGTGGCAAACAAACTGCAATTGGCTACGAAGCTGCAATTGACCACTTTAATGGCGAAGAGGCTACTATCGACCAAATGCTACACGATCAAGACGACAACACTAACAATGGCGACGAGATTATCCAGATGGTCCCAACAGCCTTGCAAGCCGCTCGAGACGCGTTTTCAGAGTTGACCGACACCTCGTCGTTGAGCGGTTACCTCCTCTCCGCCATCGTTGAGGAGACCGGTAAGCATATGTTGCGGGAGCTGGTCACGGCGTTCACGTTTCGGCTTTGGTCCATCATTCTCACGAAGCCTACACTACCACCGGTCGTTGCAGTGGATCGTCAGCTGTCGGACGACATTGGGCTGACAATAACCACGCCCAGTACCACCACTACCACCACCCCGCTACCGTGGACCTCGTCTTCATCGCCGTTACTGTCACGCGTGCGATCACTGGCCAGCTCTGACGTGGCCACGACGAGAGCTACTACAGCTACGACAGAACCACCCCCGACAGCGACCGAAATTCTTACTACAACGACCACAACGGAACCTCCTATGATGAATGATGAGCCCTCTACGCCCAGTAATGAGTCTTGGGGCTCCTGGCTAGGCTTCGTAGCTGGGCTTCTGCTGTCTCCGCAGCTCTAGTATATATATATATATATATATATATATATATATATATATATAGTAGAACTATAATTAATTCAATAAATCGTATGCTTACATGCAAGTATACACAATGACATATCAATTTGTTGTTCGTTCGTTAGGTATTTACGTGGATACTCAAACTTTTGCCAAAATACGCAACATTTCAAATGCTTTGAAAGTAGGCATACGTAAAGTACGCATAAGCCCCAACTCTCAGAAACCTAAGGGTTGGTGTTCATCTATCTCGCTCATTCCGTTCCACCGACTCCAATCAGCTACTTATCTAGTTATATGTTCGATGCACGTAAGTGGCACGTATTGCCCAATGCATGTACGTTGTCGAATCTTGTACTTAGCTTACGTCTACAATTCTCATCTCTTGATGATGCTAGTTTTACACATCTTCGCGACACAAGTGTTTTCTATCACCTAAACAGTAACTGCTGTGCAACGTGCCGTCCTGAGAGAAGATGGAAGCCCGCAGCCATAGGTTTATAAAGCCAGTCGAAAAAAAAAACCCGTTAGACAGTCTTTGGCAAGTCAGTCTACTTTTCTTAAGCCGGACACGGTTTTAATACACTAGCGCTACTCCTCTAATGGGCAGTTGGACTGAATCATATTGAGGAACCTACAACACTCGCTGGAGTTTCATGTGGTGAAGACAAAGCACACAGAGAAAGAAACTTGTTGTAGACCGCAAACATACGTAAGATTATCGAAGAGGAACATTGCAGTAGAGATAATCAAACTTAGACTCAATACCCGGAGACAATCATGTTAGGCGTTCTTGAAGCTAGAACTCAAGAACCTGTACAGATGCTGCACCGCGCAACAAAGTACCCTTTTGGAAGTGTCGACTTCGCAGGAGCGAGGCGCCCCAACTTTGGTGCTCCGAGGCGGCCAGTGATCACCTTTGAAGTACGTCAAAAAAACGTCGCTACTGGCGCATTGGTGCATTGTCCTGACGAATAACTACAACATCTCCAACCCTAAGCTTATTGCTTCCAGATGCAAGACGTACTTGTTGCGTCACCAGCACCAGAAATCATTGAGAATATCTTCGAGTGCACGCCACATCTTTGCAAGACTAGAGCCTCGAGCGCTCTGTCGAGTCATATCTCCTAAGGATACTTAAGACGTGGATGGAAGATCGTCAGCTGCGATGACGATCATAGGTCTTTCCTAAATAATTTAACAGACATTGGCAACAGATATATATTTTTAGTTAAGGCAGATTTGAAGAGAACGCAAACATTGTATTTTACAATTGCGCACATTAACCCAAATATGCATTCGTCTTACGCCACAGTGTCAAGTATTCAAACCCCAATGAAGCACCGGAACTAGCCAACTTAAAACACATTGCTCTTCATTCATTTTCGTCGCGGTAGTATCACGTAGATAATAACAGAAAGTCATTGACTGCTTCTACCTAGCGAGGACTCAAAACGCATCCAATCAAACCTGCAGACGATGTGACGAATACCAGAGCAATGATGTTAAGCATCTCTCTAACGCTACTTCCGACATAGCCGATCTTGTTTCCGACACCGTCACAACGTAAACGCTTGTGCATAAACAAATATGGTACACTGCGGGTCTTGGCTAGCCGAGTCTATATCCCCCGTCTTTTACGGGCTTGGAGTCGCCGTTTGGAATATCTTCAATGCACCGACGGCTTGACAGGTTGAGATACTTAAACATTTCGTGCTGACCCTCAGCCAAGTTTGACCGTCTACGGACTGCTTTTCGCATTGCTTTATAGACGGACTCTCATAAATGCAAATGTGCAACGATGGGGCTCGAACCCGCCCACCTATGTGCCCCCGATCGCGAGGCGCAGGCAAATGCACCACGTCACCGGGCTCGATATGTTGAGATTTCTTACGGTTTCTCCAACAGTCCTGGTGGCAGCATGGCCACTCACTCCTAGCAGTATACGGTTTATTAGTACTGTCAAGCCTAAGTGACTAAATCCCCCAAGGCATCAAGCGCGTGTCTTCAAGCAGGAGTTTTCGGTACTGTGACACCAGCAATTGTAGTTAGTTGGTCAGCTAGGGAGCTTTGCTAAACTTTCTAATTAAAGAGCGCGCACATGAACAAGTTGACATAACGCCAGAAATCTGCACTGGATTGTGATCACCCATATGACCAAAAAGGCGGTGGCTGCGGTAGGTGTCACAGACGGGCGGACAACATCTGACAGAATGAACGGCTGTCTAGATGATGAATTTCGAATAGCTGATAGTGCCGTGATTTGTGTCGCGGTTGTGTTTGCGTCGTAAGAGCCGGGTGTATATATATATATAAATATAAACATAAAATATAGGGCGTAAAATATAGAATATAAACATATACAATATACAAAGTTATGATGGCATTAAACGAGCCAACTGATTTAGAGACCCAATGTTACTACAAACAAGATTGTGATACCTAGAGCATTCGGTATGACAATATTTACATCTTCAGTCAACATCGGAGTCGTGGAAGCCTTCTGCACTGCATAGGTGGTGGTGGTAGCCGTGTACCGAAAAACGCACTATCACATGGCGATTCGGTCGGTCGGGCTCTTTCCACGCGTCGCCAGTCATTGCAGGTGTTATGAAGATATCAGGATCTATGTCGGCCAGTTTGTCCTCCTGAAGCTGAATGAACATCTTGTATGTCTCTGTCTCCTGCAGCCCATACATCTTCCGTATATCTTCTGCAAATAGCGAGGTCCCTGTCAGTACATAAATCAGACGGTTGCGAGCGGAGGAGTGCAGGCTCAGAACTCGCTTTAAGAACGCGGGCTTAACCCTCTCCAGCGTTGCGAGGTCGTTAATTTTGAGGTGTCGCCATACATGCACTCCATATGTAGACTTTGAGGTGGAATAGGCGGAGAGCGGTATCAATGGAGAGCTTCTCGGGCGCTTCGATTGTTGTTGACGCAATCAGAGCCTTTCTCACCCGTTGTTCAACGTGCAGGCGGAACGCAGTCCCTGTTGTGGTGAGAGTTATGCCGAGGTGTGTAAAGGAATTTACATACCTGACTAGCGTACCCCCCAAGCGGAGTTCATCGCTAGCAGCCAGACGACCTCCTCTGCGGAATTTGAGCGCCTCAGTTTTACTGTTGTTGATGGTAAGGCCAACCTTGCTGACGTACCTCGTCATTGTGACTTTTGCTTGTTGCAAGTGGTGACTACTCGTACTGAACATCACCGGTACGTCAGCGTACAGAATGAATACGAAAGTGGAATATTAGTCCATGCTTGCTGGACAGCTTCTTTGAGGTCCGACAAATTATCATATTGTCGACCATTTGCGTAAATCTGCTTTACCAAATGTTCCCAAATATTTTCGATGGGATTCAGCTCTGGACTTAATGCCGGCCAGTCAAGAAGTGGCACTCCTTGATTATGAAAAAAACGCTATAGTGCTAGCCGAGGTATGAAACGTGGCGTTGTCTTGTTGAACGACCGGGTCAGGTCCCCCAATTCTTCTGAAATGGGCTTCTAACTGGACTCCGACGATACGCTGGAAATTGTCGAAATTGTTTCAGCCCACAATCGCGACTAGATCAGACTTCTCATTATATCCAAACGCGTCCTAATATTTCACAGAACAACCACCGGCCACACGTTTCAAGAACCATTTAGGTTCCTTCCGTAAATCATGCCAATAGTACCGACAGCCGTCAGGGCCATCGAGATTACATTTTTCTTCATCCGATAAGACGATGTTTTTCCACTCGTTATCCCAAGTGTGGACAAACACATCAAATCTCTGTGAAAATTGACGCCGTGCGACAATGTTCCTCGGTTGCAGTCGCGGAATAAGCTTCCTTTTCGCGTATCGCGCGTTTTTCTCAGAATTTAACACTCGGTACGCTTTAGATCGGTGCACTGGCACCCCCAAAGTGGTCCTGATCCTGGAAGAAGACACTTGGTCATGAGCAGCCAACTGTATGATCCTACGCCGATCTTGAATAGTCAAAACTGGCATACGCCTACTGTTAGATCTGCACCTTTGGTTCACTGAAGAACCTGTTGATGGTGTTCTTATGTTGTCCTAATCTGGTTGCTATAGCAGGTATTGTATGACCGAGCTCAGCATATGCCTCAATTATTGTCTTTTCGTTATCCGAGAGATCCTTTGTACGACCATTTCGCAGATTCATTAAGGTAAACCTGTATATGGTTACGAGATTTTGCTAAAATGATTAAATCGTCAGCCTAAAATGCAAACTGGGCTTCAAGATTACGCAGTAAGCCTGCAAGTCCCAATACATGCAAAATACAAAGAAATTGACTAGCTAAGTGTCCCTGGGCTACCCCGATGGTTCGTGTTACGGGCGTTTGTACATAGTGGTCGCCGTTTTTTTACCAAAATTATATTGTGCGCTAATATATTATAAACGAGATTAAAAATTGGGCCTCTTATGTTAAAACTTTGCGAAGCGTGTCTAGTAAACGGTCCCTTTGCAGGCAAATCGAAAGCAGTTTGAGCATCTATAAATGCAGCGTATGAAATTTTCTTGTTGGAGAGGCGTTGTAGTACCTGGTTTAAAAATAAATTCACCTGCATCTGACGTCGATCGCCTCTTTAAAAAACCGTATTATTCTGCCGAAATTTTGTCTTCTACGGAAGGGTACAATCGATTAACGATGAGCGATATTAATATCTTGTAAAGGACGCTTGTAAGTGCTATGCCTCTATAATTTGGGTTAGTTGCATCCTCCGTGCGCTTAAATATAGGCTATAGATAGCTTTTCCGCCACTCATCAAGAATCTTGCCTCGTCGAACATATGCATCCCATAGTTTTGTCATAAAAGGGTATAAAACGTTAATATTAGACGTCAGGCTTGGTTTGCGGTTTTCGCCTTCAGTGATAAATCTTTTGCAACCTTCTACGTAGCTTCTAATTTTACCCTTTCACCATTGTGACATTTTTCGATCGTAGTTTGACGAGGCGGTTTATCTTCGTAAAGCCGTCTTCGATCCCTCAAATTGAGTTTGTGTGAGATAGGTAACCGCGTGCACATTCAAAATTTAAAGGCTAAATCGAGAGGCGTACTTCGAGCAGCCGGACCTTGCTGATTAGTTAGGTATCATTACCTAGCAAAGTTGTCACGCTGTTAGGGGGAGAGCTGCCAGGCGCCCTTCGAGAGAAGATGGGCCGCCGTGAAGTGACCTGAATTAGAACCTAGTCTCCCGCATGTGCTCGCCTCACTCATTTCCCTTTCCCTCATCGAGCATCGAGCACTCGGACTGCCGTTTGCTTATAAGGCGCTCCGAGACTTAACCTGTCATCTGTCGTTCAGTCAGAGCGTGAATTAGTTCATTCTCCTAACCGAAGCAAGTCTGCAAAGAATTTGTCATCACTTGATGCTGCTGTTGTTGTTGGAGACTGAGCCATATCCATCTACCGAATATCAACATGAGGGTGACGGTGTTGATTTTCGTGTGCCTGACCATGATGCCGGTGATTCTCTGCCGGCCTGCGCTACAGGAGGAAACGGAGTCGCTGATGCCATCCAGTCAACAGATATTCGACTTGATCAGCTTCTTTCTCAATCCAACCCCGCCCGCCCCAGAAAATGACGTTATCGTGCTCGACGACGAACCGTTGTTAATGAAAAGCGCGCCGCCATCTCAAACGCCCAAGGCCGCCAATACCTCTACCTCTCTAGCGTCTGAGGCTAGTACTACTAACAGAAAGTCTAAACCTGGTAGCACTTCCACCTCCAGAACGTCGACCACCACCGCTGCGCCTCCGGTGATGCCAACCACGACAACTACATTTGAAGATGTCGATGTTACAACAGAGTCCGATACTAAGTTACCGACCATGACGACAACATCTGATGAGGTCGATGTTACGACGGAGTCTGCTACTGAGTTACCGACAACAACGATAACATCGTTCAAAGTTGTTCCCTCAGTCCACTGGAGAGCCAACAAAGGTGACGGCCAAACGAACCAATATGCCAGCGGCCTCGAGAACAAAGAACCTACGATTGGCTACAATAATGTCGAAGGTACCTTTACTGGTGTCGACCGAGAGCTATACGGCCAAGACGGGACCTACGACAGTCAGGACAACGATTACGACATTGTCGAGGCGGTCCCAGTCGTACAAGTCGTTCCAAGCACTCTTTCGAAGCCGACAGACGCCTCGTCGTTCATCGACGATTTTTTCGCCACCGCCGTTGAGGAGGTCGCTCGGTATGTTTTGCCGGAACTCGTTGCGGCCTTGACCTTGCCGTCGTCGTCGCTGCCCCAGTCTGGCGTGAGTACGGCGATGTCACGACCCGAACTCAAATCGCCGTCGCTCCCAGACACAGAGATTTTAACCTCCACGACCACTTCTTCTACCAGTGAAGAGATAATCTTCAATGAGTCCTAGAATGAACCAGCCGTTGCTAGCGAGCAAAGCGGGTCTTGACTAGGATCCGTGGCCACATTCCTTCTGCCTGCCTATTTCTAATCAATTTAATAAATTGTATGTCTATGCAAATATGCACAACCAATGAATTTGTTGTTCGTTCATTAGGTATTTTACGTACGTTGTACGTACCGATGTTAATTTGTCTGTCGTGTTATAGTTTGCAACTTTTCACATGCTTCGGTTGCTGCGAAAATAGTAAAGCAAGTTGAATTAGAATCACCAAAAGCCGCAATTCACAGAGATCTAAGAAATGACGGCCATCTATTTAGCGCACGGATGCCATATCTGTAGTACCAATTTGAATCAACTAGTTAGCTCATAGCTATTGTACATAATTAACAAAAAGGCTTGAGCCGCATGCAGAGTTTTTAAATCAACTTGTTAGGCAACCCACAAGGGGAAACAATATTCTGGACTTGCTTGCTAGATCAGAGTAGGAGCTCGTCACCGAGCCAGCGGTCATCGCCTCCCTATTGCTACTAATCATTGAGCTCTCAGTTTGCGGATTCTGATATATTCTTCACACTCCTTAGGCTAGCGGGTTCAACGTCTGGAAGGCTGACTTTAAGTCGATCTTCACAAAATCTTGCAAGCGTTCATAGAACAACATTCAAGAGAATACACTTTCTCATCGAGGTATTTACGCGTCAACGAAGTACGAATTCCAATATGACGAGTCTTTGATACCATGCTCGGCAGTTAGACCAGATGCTTATGGCTCAAGATGCGACTGAAAACATCTCAGTGAAGCTCAGCAAGACCTCGACAAGGTTGAGAGTTCTTGAATAGTCACAACTAACTTTTAACGATACTAATTAATTTTGCCTTAACTGTCTAAATTCTATACAACGGACGCTTCGAACTAAAGAGGCATATATTTGCTGTATTTGTAGACTTTAAAGCGGCCTTTGATACGGCCGCACGAACAATTATACTTGACAAGCTGGGATCTTTTGCGGGATCTCATTGAATATATTGGAGCTCATTAAAGGCATTTTACAGGAAGGACAAGCTATTTGAGATGACGGAGCCGCTAAACACATGGCGACCTTAGAGACCACTGAAGAGATACGGAGTCGGCACTCACAGGTAGACGTCCTTATGCATGCAGACGACTTGGTGCTATATTCTCGCAGCCGAATCCATTTGTAACAATCCTTTGCGACCTTGCAGCAATACGTTCACCGAAACCAGCTGGAAATAAATATAAATAAAACAACGGCAGTGAAATTTAGACGTGGAGGAAAATTGGCTGGAATCAACGAACTACGGTTAGGTATTATTAGGTAGTATTTGAGACTTGAATAAACTATTGAATAAACGTTCATCTCTTTAATCTGAAGATTGCGCCTACTGCTTCTTAGGGTATACAGGTGATATGGCCGTATCTATCGAAGTTAAACTTTAAAGCGTTAGACCAAATCAAGGCCGCTTTTCTAAAGAAGGCGCTAAGAGTCCGCCGCACTAGTCTCAACAGATTAGTCTATTTACTGGCGTCGACTCCGCTATTTGTTGAGGATTTACAAAAAATACACTCTTTACCGAAAACGGCAGTTTTCAACAAGTACATGTCTGAGTGGGAAAATAAGATGGCAGACATTGACCCGCTCTTTTATGAAACCCAGGGAATGACATGTACTTCGTGGGAGCGCTGCAACTATGAGAATAGACACCTATTATAGTTGCACGATTTGCTGTACATGGCTTCCACATGAAGAACCCGCTGTTTTCGAGAGAAATTCCATGAAATTTCCTTGTTATGCTTGCGCAAACTCTGCGGGAGATAGTGTGACTCATATCACCTTCAACAATGCGATAGAGCAGTTCCGTTGACTCGACTTTTAGAACCGTGATGAATATACATATATGTGAATGTGTGTTCTGTCTGTGTATTGTACACCAACCATCGGTTAATAAAGCTATTACGTTATGATAATTCATTTTGTCGCTACGCGAAGAAGCGACTCCCAGGAAATCATCAAATTCCTTTGCTTAAAGTCGATAATGTGCTTATTGACAATAACCAAAGTAAAGCGGCGGTATTTTCCAAACTGTTCTCCTCTGAATATACATCTCCGGATGATCAGCCGCCGTCACAGACAAATCGCGTGCGTCTAGAAAAACGCCATAACCAAACAATTCATATGCAGTTTTAATTCCTATAGATGACATAATTAAAAATATCAAAATACTTAAGAACAAGGGTGGCTGAACTATCCATCGCGTGCGCTTTAATAAAAAGGTTGATCATTAATTACAATAAAATCTTTTTAGTATGTAATGAATTGATTGACACAAATAAGCATAAATTCGCTAGGGCCGTTCCACGCAAACACAACTTATATCAATGATCCACGATTGAAGCCTATACATAAATAATCGTGGAACATTATCTAGATAGTTATCTTTATTTGACTCCCTTGCCGATGAAAGGACTAACCAGAGCAGTTAGATGGCCCCCTTGCAAGAAACCGATTAGCAAGCCTGATCGATTGAGCCCCTACCGTGGCTGATAATCCAGGCTTCGAGCCGTTAGTAGTCAAGGGGATGGAGCTTGGTTACATGCCCTACCCTGTTCACGAATAGAAACTCTTTTGGATGACGAGACGACGCGCATCAGCACAGGACTGCGGCTTGGTATTGACTTAGTCGTTCCTTACGGATGTCGTTGTGGTAACCTGTTGGTCCATCATAGCTTGTCAAGCGCCTATCATGCAGGCCAAAGAGCACGTTAGTCGGCTTTAGATGACACCCTCAGTCGAGCACTGAGGTCTGCTGGCTTTCCGTGTATACTAGAACCTCCGGGTCTATTCCAGAGATGATGGAAAAAGGCTTAGCGGTGTTACAATCAGAACTGGGTGGCCTTAGTGGTACAGTACCACTATACGACAATGAAAAATGGTTAAAATACAGGCTAATTTGAGCACTTCGTTGTGGCTTTAAGGTGGCTGCCTTGTGCACAAGTAGATGTACCGAGCCACTCGACCATGTCTAAAAGGAAACGTTGAAGTCTTGCACGCAGGAGGCTGCAAAGTGTTGATGCGCTCGGTAGTCGGCTTTCGCCTTTAGTTTAGTCAGCAAGCGGGGAAAGTTAGAAGCTAATTCGAAAGACTAATTGCAGACCCTCACAGGCGTATCTTGGTACTTGGTGAGGCATCAATCCCGAACAAAGGCGCCACGCTGTTGGGGAAAGAGAAGAGCGGGCCTCCGAGGGAAGCGCCGCAGCAAAGCGACCTAAATTAGATCATTGCCCCAGCATGTGGTCGCCTTACACGTCTTCCCTCTCCATAATCGATGTCTTTTCCGGCATCGAGCACTCGGAGAGCTCCTTGTTTATAAGGCGCTTCAAAACTCAATCGGTCATCAGTCGTTCTGTTCTCATAATCGGAAAAGGTCTGCAAAGATTTTGACACTACTTATTTGCTGTTTTTGTTCATGGCGATTGAGTTATCTACAATTACTAATCACCAACATGAAGGCGACGGTGTTGATTGTCGTGTGCTTGGCCATGATGCCGGCAGTTCTCTGCCAGCCGACACTACGGGAAGAAACTAAGGCTGGCATAAGCCCCTCAACCAGCACGCTTAAGGCCGCATTTAGTTCCGCCTCCAAGACGTCCATCATCACGACCACTGCTGCGCCCCCGGCCACGACGACAGTAACATATGAAGAGGTCTATGTTACGACAGAGCCTGCTAATGAATTGCCGACAACGACATTGCTCAAAATGGTTTCGTCGTTGATTTGGGGTGCCAATGAAGGTGACGGCCAAACCGATCAAAATACCGCCGGTTACAATGACAAAGAAGCTGCAATTGACTACGATAGTGGCAAACAAACTGCAATTGACTACTTTAATGGCGAAGAGGCTACTATCGACCAAATGCTACACGATCAAGACGACAACACTAACAATGACGACGAGATTATCCAGATAGTCCCAACAGCCTTGCAAGCCGTTCGAGACGCGTTTTCAGAGTTGACCGACACCTCGTCGTTGAGCGGTTACCTCCTCTCCGCCATTGTTGAGGAGACCGGTAAGCATATGTTGCGGGAGCTGGTCACGGCGTTCACGTTTCGGCTTTGGTCCATCATTCTCACGAAGCCTACACTACCACCGGTCGTTGCAGTGGATCGTCAGCTGTCGGACGACATTGGGCTGACAATAACCACGCCCAGTACCACCACTACCACCACCCCGCTACCGTGGACCTCGTCTTCATCGCCGTTACTGTCACGCGTGCGATCACTGGCCAGCTCGGACGTGGCCACGACGAGAGCTACTACAGCTACGACAGAACCACCCCCGACAACGACCGAAATTCTTACTACAACGACCACAACGGAACCACCTATGATGAATGATGAGCCCTCTACGCCCAGTAATGAGTCTTGGGGCTCCTGGCTAGGCTTCGTAGCTGGGCTTCTGCTGCCTCCGCAGCTCTAGTATATATATATATATATATATATATATATATATATATATATATATAGTAGAACTATAATTAATTCAATAAATCGTATGCTTACATGCAAGTATGCACAATGACATATGAATTTGTTGTTCGTTTGTTAGGTATTTACGTAGATACTCAAACTTTTGCCAAAATACGCAACATTTCAAATGCTTTGAAAGTGGCCATACGTAAAATACGCATAAGCCCCAACTCTCAGAAACCTAAGGGTTGGTGTTCATCTATCTCGCTCATTCCGTTCCACCGACTCAGGTCAGCTACTTATCTAGATATATGTTCGATGCACGTATTGCCCAATGCATGTACGTTGTCGAATCTTGTACTCAGCTGTACGTCTACAATTCTCATCTCTTGATGATGCTAGTTTTACACATCTTCGCGACACAGGTGTTTTCTATCACCTAAACAGTAACTGTTGTGCAACGTGCCGTCCTGAGAGAAGATGGAAGCCCGCAGCCATAAGTTTATAAAGCCAGTCAAAAAAAAAACCCGTTAGACAGTCTTCGGCAAGTCAGTCTACTTTTCTTAAGCCGGACACGGTTTTAATACACTAGCGCGATTCTGAGCTTCCGCCCTCTTACTCCTCTAATGGGCAGTTGGACTGAATAAATTGAGGAAACTACAACACTCCCCGGAGTTTCATGTGGTGTAGACAAAGCACACAGAGAAGGAAACTTGTTGTAGACCGCAAACATACGTGAGATTATCGAAGTGGAAAAGACATTGCAGTAGAGATAATCAAACTTAGACTCAATACCCGGAGACAATCATGTTAGGCGTTCTCGAAGCTAGAACTCAAGAACCTGTATAGATCTTGCACGGCTCATCAAAGTACCCCTTTGGAAGTGTCGACTTCGCAGGAGCGAGGCGCCCCAACTTCGGTGTTCCGAGGCGGCCAGTGATCACCTTTGAAGTACGTCAAAAAAACGTAGCCACTGGCGCATCGGTGCATTGTCCTGACGGATAGCTACAACATCTCCAACCCTAAGCTTATTGCTTCCAGATACAAGACGTACTTGTTGCGTCACCAGCACTAGAAATCATTGAGAATATCTTCGAGTGCACGCCACATCTTTGCAAGACTAGAACCTCGAGCGCCCTGTCGAGTTATATCTCCTAAGGATAGCGCGATTGGAACCCGAGACGTGGATGAAAGATCGTCAGCTGCGATGACGATCTTATTTCTTCCTCAAAATAATTTAACAGACATTGGTAACAGATATATATTTTTATATTTTGATATATAGTTGAGGCAGATTTGAAGAGAACGCAAACATTTTATTTTACAATTGCGCACATTAACCCAAAGATGCATTCGTTTTACGCCACAGTGTCAAGTATTCAAACCCCATTGAAGCACCGGAACTAACCAACTTAAAACGCATTCCTCTTCATTTATTTTCGTCGCGGCAGTATCACGTAGATAATATTAGAAAGTCATTGACTGCTTCTACCTAGCGAGGACTCAAAACGCATCTAATCAAACCTGCAGACGATGTGACGAATACCAGGGCAATGATGTGAGGCATCTCTCTAACGCTACTTCCGACATTGCCGATCTTGTTTCCGACACCGTCACAACGTAAACGCCTGTGCATAAACAAATATGGTATACTGCGGGTCTTGGCTAGCCGAGTCTATATCCCCCGTCTCGTACGGGCTTGGAGTCGCCGTTTGGCATATCTTCAATGCACCGACGGCTTGGCAGGTTGAGATACTTAAACATTTCGTGCTGACCCTCAGTCAAGTTTAACCGTCTACGGACTGCTTTTCGCATTGCTTCATTGACGGACCCTCATAAATGCAAATGTGGAACGATGGGGCTCGAACCCGCCCACCTATGTGCCCCCGATCGCGAGGCGCAGGCAAATGCACCACGTCACCGGGCTCGATATGTTGAGATTTCCTACGGTTTCTCTAACAGTCCTGGTGGCAACATGGCCAGTCACTCCTAGCAGTATACGGTTTATTAGTACTGTCAAGCCTAAATCGCCGCGAGCTCTAAACGCGTGACTAAATCCCCCAAGGCATCAAGCGCGTGTCTTCAAGCAGGAATTTCCGGTACTGTGACACCAGCAATTGTAGTTAGTTGGTCAGCTAGGGAGCTATGCTAAACTTTCTAATTAAAGAGCGCGCACATGAACAAGTTGACATAAAGCCAGAAATCTCTACTGGATTGTGATCACCCATATGACCAAAAAGGCGGTGGCTGCGGTAGGTGTCACAGACGGGCGGACAACATCTGACAGAATGAACGGCTGTCTAGATGGTGAATTTCGAATAGCTAATAGCGCCGTGATTTGTGTCGCGGTTGTGTTTGCGTCGTAAAAGCCGGGCATATATATATATATATATATATATATAACTGTCGTATGACACATTACAGGCGGATGGGATTGTATGCGGTGTGGCGGACTGACAGGCTTCCTGGCTTAAGTCGTAAAGCGGAGAAACGTGCGAGAGGCAGCCTTTATCCGAAGAAGGCTCCCTCCATCAACGAGTTCACCGTCACCGACATCGACGGAAATGAGGTGTCTCTCGCGAGAAACACAAGGGAAGATAATCACTGCTGCTACGATATAGCCACTCCGGTGCTTCTAGAATCCTATATTCTATTGGGTTGACCCAATTTGCGACGAGAAAGTGTCACTTATCTCTTATTTGCGGACGATTTAAAAACATACTTAGCAGTCGACAATCCTACAAGTATGATTCATCTAGTTGTGCTTCTTTAATAAGCTCGCACTTTGCTGTGTATATTTCAGCAGATTGTGGCGGCAATTCACAACACTCCCGGAGTTTCATGCGATGTAAGGTAAAGCGTTCAGAGAAGGAAACTTGTTGTACACCACAAATATATGGGAAATTGTTAAAAAGAAAATAGATTACGATAAATATAATTAAAGTTAAGTTTTACTCAGAGGCAATTTTGTTAGGCGTTTGTGAAACAAGGACTCAATAATAACTTCACACGTATAAGAATAATGAGATAACTATGACGGTACGATCATCAGTAAGTTGTCTCTAGGCTAGAACAACCTGTCTATATGTTGCACCGCTCGAAAAGTGGCCTTTTGGAAGTGTCGACTTCGCAGGAGCGAACCACGCCATCCCGACTAGTGATCATATTTTATAATGTCTCCAAGTCGCCATTGGTGCCTTGGTGCCTGATGTCCTGATGGATAATTACGAAGTCCCCAACTCTAAGCCCATTGCCGGACGCAGCCAGCCGCTTGTGACCGCTTCTTAGGTATAAAACGTACTCGTTGTGCCACCTGCGCCAAAATACGTTAAGAATATTTTTGCAGGCCCGAACGACAATGGCGAAGAAGCTGCAATTGACTACGATACATCTTCACAAGATTATCGTCTCGAGCGCCCCGCTGTGTCATATCTCCCAAGAGTAGCGCGATCGGAACGCGAGATGCTACAACGTCTCCTTCACTGGACACCACGCTCGGAACGTAAATACTGGCCGGGAGTTTGCTTTTTTACACAAAGGGGCCTCACCTGGACTGTAATGGATTATAATTCAATGCGAGCCAGCAGTCTTTCAAATGATGATGTTATTATTTTTGCATTTTCGGTGAACACTTTCTTATCATAGAAGAACTTGTCATTACGGCCATCCGAGATTCACGCGCAAGATTCCTTCTTAAGCTAGAAAGATAGTTGGGCTGCGTCGAGTAATTTTTGAGTTCTTGTTGTAGGCACTATGTCGTGAATCTTCCTATTTAATCTGTAGGATTATGGTTATTTTCCGGCTATCCGCTGAACTGTTCGTAGACTGACAGCAAAGAAATTTGAGAAGAAAAGGAGGACACGAACAAAAGCCGCATTCCATTCACATCCCAAGCATGACGCATCATCTTTTTCATGGTTAACACGTATTCGTGTGCTTCTGAATATAAGCTTTCGTCTGCTGTTTATCAACCGGATGATTGCATTCCTGATACGATGAGGATTCGAATCGAACTGCGCGGCAATTTAGGTGACATATATATATATATATATATATATATATATATATATATGCGATGCAAAAAATTAGCAACTCATGTTCTTTGGTGATCATATCGGCTTGAAATTTAAAAACATGATGTACATGACGAACCACGGCTGTCAGTACTATTGGCATGACTTACGGAAGGAACCTAAATGGTTCTCGAAACGTGTGGCCGGTGGTGGTTCTGTGAAATATTGGGACGCGTTTGAATATAATGGGAGGTCTGATTTAGTCGCGATTGTGGGCCGAAACAATTCCGACAAATACCAGCGTATCGTTGGTTCCCAGTTAGAAGCCGATTTCAGAATTGGGGTGTTCGGTGCAGTTTTTAACAAGGACAACGGCACGTTTCATACCTCGGCTAGCACTATAGCCTTTCTTGAAGAATGAGTGCCTTTTTTTGACTGGCCGGCATTGAGTCCAGACCTGAATCCCATCGCAAGTCTTTGGGGACATTTGGTGAAGCAGATTTACGCAAATGGTCAATAATATGATAATTTGTCGGACTTCAAAGAAGCTGTCCAGCAAGCATGGACTGATTTTCCATATTCGTACTTACAACAGCTCATTAACTCCGTGAAAGACCGAGTTTACGATTTGATTCAGAAAAAGGGACGAAAAACCCATTTCTAGAATAAAATATGTAGTGTCAAATAAGTTATACAGCCCTGCTAAGAATCGAATACTACGTAAGGCGTTATTGTTTCTAATATTTTGCAACACTGTTTTTTCACACTTTTTTTGTGTGAACCCATCGTGAAATTGCAACGAAAATAACATTATACTCGTGGTTCGTCATGCACATAATTCCCTTAAAATTGTAAGCCACTTAAATAAATCAAGCCGAAATTATCACCCAAAAGCATGAGTTGCAACGTGCATTCCAAGGTACCGTGTACAAAACTTGTTAATTTACAGGCTAAAATAAGCAGTTCATGGTGACCTCTTTGTGCGGAAGTAAATGTACAAACCACTCGATCATGTCTATTAGCAAAGAATTAAGCCGTGTACGCAGGAGACTGCAAAGGATTGATGTGCTCGGTAGTCGGCCTTCGGTCTAGTCAGTCACAGGAAGTTTAAAGGCTAGTTTGAGAGACTAATTCCGGACTCCCACAGGCGTACCTTGTTACTTGGTGACGCATCAATCCCGAACAAAGGCGCCACGCTGTTGAGGGAGAGGGGGGTCTCCGAGAGACGCGCGAGGCGACCTCAATTAGGTCAACCCCCCCGCATGTGGTCGCCTCACTCTTTTTCCCTTTCCATTATCGATGTCTCTTGCGGTATCGAGCACTCGGAGAGCTCCTTGCTTATAAGGGCGCTCCAAACTCAATCTGTCATCAGTCGTTCAGTCAGATCTGTTCTTTGAGTTTGAGGTATCTTCACTTACTAAACACCAACATGAAGGCGACGGTGTTGATTGTCGTCGGGTTGGCCATGATGCCGGCAATTCTCTGCTTTCCGATACTACGGGAGGAAAACAAGGCTGCGACTACTTCAGCTTCCAGAACACCCAAGGCTAGCCTAAGCCTCTCCACCAGGACGCCTAAGGCTGTTCTAAGCTCCGTCTTCAAGACGTCCATTATCACCACCACTGTTGTTCCCCCGACCGCGACGACGGTAACAATTGAAGAGGTCGATGTTACGACAGAGCCCGCTAATGAATTGCCGACAGCGCCATCACTCAAAATGGTTTCGTCGTCCATTTGGGGTGCCAATGGAGGTGACGGCCAAACCGACCAAAATACCGGCGGATTCGGCGATGACGAAGAAGGTGCATTTGACTTCGACGATGACGAAGAAGCTGCATTTGACTTCGACGATGACGAAGAAGCTGCATTTGACTTCGACGATGACGAAGAAGCTGCAATTGACGACGACAATGGCGAAGAAGCTGCAATTGACAACGACGATGACGAAGAAGCTGCAATTGACGACGACGATGACGAAGAAGCTGCAATTGACGAGGACAATGACGAAGAAGCTGCAATTGACGACGACGATGACGAAGAAGCTGCAATTGACGAGGACAATGACGAAGAAGCTGCATTTGACTTCGACGATGACGAAAAAGCTGCAATTGACGACGACAATGGCGAAGAAGCTGCAATTGAGGACGACGATGGCGAAGAAGCTGCATTTGACTTCGACGATGACGAAGAAGCTGCAATTGACGAGGACAATGACGAAGAAGCTGCATTTGACTTCGACGATGACGAAGAAGCTGCAATTGACGACGACAATGGCGAAGAAGCTGCAATTGAGGACGACGATGGCGAAGAAGCTGCATTTGACTTCGACGATGACGAAGAAGCTGCAATTGACGAGGACAATGACGAAGAAGCTGCATTTGACTTCGACGATGACGAAGAAGCTGCAATTGACGACGACGATGACGAAAAAGCTGCATTTGACTTCGACGACGACGAAGAAGCTGCATTTGACTTCGACGATGACGAAGAAGCTGCAATTGACGACGGCGATGACCAAGAAGCTGCAATTGAGGACGACGATGACGAAGAAGCTGCAATTGGCGACCTTAATGGTAAAGAAGCTGCAATTGGCGACCTTAATGGTAAAGAAGCTGCTGTCGGCCAAAGGATACGCGGCCAAGACACGTCCAGTAATGCATCTTGGGGCTCTTAACTAGGCTGGCCCCCTGTTACCTCTAGTATATATGGTAGAACTGTAACTAATTCAATAAATCGTATGCTTACATGCAAGTATGCACAAAAGTATATACATTTGTCGTTCGTTAGGTGTTTACGTAGACGCCCATTTACCCAAAGTTTTTATTCATTTGTTTATTCGTTAGATATTTAGATAGATTGACCCAAATGTTGCCTAAATTCGCAAATTTTCAAATAACTTGAAAATAAGCATACGTATCGAGTCGGATTCGCTGGAAGCCCCAATTCCCAGAAGCCTAACGATTAGTATCCATCTATATCGGTTATTCCATTCCACCGACAGCTAGTTATTTTATATGTCTTGTGGCAACTGTGCGAGCGTACGTGAGATTATCAAAGTGGAAAATAGATTGCAATAGGTATAATCAAAATTATGCAGCTTGTCCGAGAAGAGGCTGCCGGCGCCCAGCCGCTCGCTCAGCCACCGAAGAAGACTGCGCTTCTCATTGGTGACAGCGCTGTTGGAACCTTCAGACCGGCACTGAAGCAGCTTTTCCCGCGGAAGGCTGCCATGATCGTCGAGCGCTTCACGCCGGCTACCACGAGTGTGGCAACTTTGAGGGCAACGACTTCATTGAGGCCACGGTGGAGTTTGCCAAGCAGCTCCAGCGCCAGGTAGTCCGACCTGGATCCCAGCTGAGCGTGCTCTCCGTCCCGCTCTTCAACCAAGACTGCAAAGCTGCCAACGAGGCCTTCTCGCTGCGCGCCGCGGCTGTCGGCTTCGTGTGCGTGCCCCTCACCCAGATTCAGCGCCAGGTTGTTGAACGCGGCTCCTACAGCTACAAGGGTGAGCTGGCCAAAAAAGCGACCCTGGCGATCGCCCGACGGGTAAAGGATTTTGTAGGGGTGTCCCTAAGAGATCCTTCCATGGTCAGCAACGATCAAACTTCCTTCAACATTCCCCGCTTCTACTGCGCGCACTCCCCCGCGATCTGGCCTGCAGGTCCCGGCCGACCCAGCGGCGCTGTCTCCGTGTGCTATAACCAGCGGTTGGGCGATGTTGAGGTACTTCTTGCTGAGGAGAACATGGTCGTAATTTAGGGTTTGCGGCTGAACATCATCGCAGGCTACGTGCGTCCGCCGCCCAAAAAGAACTCGACGGTGCTGGTTAAAAAGCTGACACGGTGCTTCAGTGCGCTCGACAGCGATGCGCCCGTCATCGTCACCGGCGATTTCAACAATAGGCTGAACCTCCCGGCCGATCTGCGCACGAGAGTTCTCCTGGACACCCTGGCCGACTCGGGCTGTTGGGTTGTCACCGATCCCGCAAGCCCAACCTTCGAGGGTCACATGGGATCATCTGTCATAGATGTATTCGCGGTAACGTTGCCATCCGAGCAGGTCTCCTATCTCGGTGTTGACGCAACGGAGGACATTTCAAGAATCATCTGCCAACGGCTATGAAAGTCTTCCTGCCATCTGCTAGGACTCCTGCTTCCCGCCCACCTCCGCTGGCCAAGCATATCAGCTTACACCACCTGCAGGAACGCCTTTAAGAGGTCTTCCCCGTGCCGAGAGCTTGATCCAAATATTGACCAATACGGAGCTGTTGAGATATGCATCTGGTCTTAGTAAGCCGAGAAGGGGGAGTCAAGGCCCAACTCAGCGCTCGCCTCGTAGCCGCACTTTACCCCTGGATGCGGCCACTCTTCATCATTCTCAAGGGTTAGTGTCGCCGGATGTACAAAGCTAAACGCGCCAAGTACCTGGAACAACGGGAGTCCGCGTTGTTGCATGAGGCAGAGCGACAACCGTACAAGTGGCTCCGCCGCCAGGGATCTCTCACCTGCCTCATCATTTCATCAGCGCTCTTCTCCCACTTCAGCCGCATGTTTACATCCGCCGACACCATCCCGCGCGGCCCTATAGAGCCCAGCTCGGGGCGTGGGATCCCCAAAAAGAGCCATCTGCCATCGACACCAACCGCCTGTCTCACTTCCTCGAGGCTCTCGGCGCCATCCCGGAAGAGCAGCACGGCTTCCGCGCAGACAGGTGCACACTGACTGCGAGTGAGATTCTGCTAGCCAGGGTTCGGGGAGTGATAAAGTCCAAGCACGCCAAGCAGTTCCTGTACGCCGTCTTTGTGGATTTCCGCTCGGCCTTTGATGGAGCTCCCAGAGGCAAGATTATCTTCAAGTTGGCTGAAGCGGGCGTGCCTTTCAACATCCTCCAGCTCATCGAGGCAATCCTGCAGGAAAACCCGATCACCATACAGGATGGGGTGGCTGAGTTGTACCCCTTTGTGCAAACGACGGGAGTCACGCAGGAGGACAACTTAAATCCGCTGCTGTTCTCCATCCTGCTCAACGATCTTTCGCGACGCATCGTGGGCACTCGAGAGTCCGTCCGGCCAGACATTCTTCAACTGTCGGATTGATAGTGGCGCCACCGACAGAAAGGGCGATGTGCTTATTAAGCTTCTAGAAAATAGAGGCCTGATTTGCGCAAATGAGCGTGATAAATTCAAGTACGTCTGCCAGAGTGGAAGAAGCACTATCGACCTCCTGTTTCACAACCTTCAACATCCGACGGAATTTCAAGGATGCGAGGTACTTAATAGGAAGCACCTGCCGGTGCTGGCGTCTCTGTGTCTGCCTGGCCAGGGACGCGCCTCTAGTCGGCAGCCGACAATGTACTGGTCTAGGCAGCTAGATTTGCGTGTATTGACGCGCGAGTTAGAGCTGCTAAGATCAACTTCTGACATCGAGCAAAGCAACCACGCTTTGGAGGCCACTGTAAAGGCGGCTGTAGTCAAGAAGAAGTACAAACAAAGACGGGCGCGGCCCTGGTTTACACAGACCTGCTACTTAAAACGTCGGGAAGTCTTGGGGCTCCTGCGCCGAGCACGGGCTCTACACCTCGACCCTTCAGATAGTTGCTGATCGTAGGGCGCTCTATGGCCAACATAGAGCAACCTACAAGAAACTGTTTGTGAGAATAAGCGCCGGTATGATAAGGAGGAGGAGTTTCGTTTGCTTGAGAGAGCAGAGCGCGAACCCCAATGTCTACATTGTTCGCCGGCTGAACAAAAGCATGCACAGCATGACAAAAGAGCAGTTGCGGAAGCACTTTACTGCCCTTCTGCTCGATGCAAACGCCCCCGCGCCTAACCCAGTTATTGAGCAACCGCTCACTCTGGAGCAGCACCACATGAATTCGCCGTTTACGGTGGAAGAAGTTGTGCAGATCTTGCGCGGGCTACCCAAGAAAAAGAGTAGTGGTCCTGATGGGATCTATTACGAACATTGGGCTGAGTCGTCCGATGTTTTAGCAGGGAAGCTTTGTAAGCTGTTTAATCAGATACTCAGCGGGGGACACATACCCCAGGTTTGGCACGAGGCCAGGCTTACTCTGCTATTCAAGGGCAAAAACGGTGACAATGTAGACGATCCAAATCTCTACCGGGGTATCGCGTCGGAACGCACTCTCAAGAAAATCTTCGCTAAGTTGATTATCTCGAGGGTGCTTCCAGGCCTTACCTCCGGAGCAATTCGGATTCAGGAAGGGTCGAGGTACACAGGACGCAATCCACGTACTCCAGTCGGAAGTTGAACGGGTGTTGGCTGTGCCTGGGGGTCACTTGTACGCCGTCTTTATTGATTGTGTCAAGGCCTTCGACAAAGCTCCCCGTCACCTACTAGTCGATTCATTTCGACATGCTGGGGTGGGTGGTTCTTTTCTACGAGTGCTCTCCAGCTTCTTTGCTGAAGACCGCCTTGAAGTAAACGTAAAGGGCGAGGACACCTTGCAGCTGAGTCAAAACATAGGGACCCCTCAAGGGGACCCTCTCAGTTGCCTGGCATTATCCTTGCTCATCGCAGACCTAGCCCGCCATGTACGAGAGGAGTTTAGAAACGCCGTCGTCGTCATGTATGCGGATGACATCGTAGTGGCCCACCGGGACCGCGGTGCCATTCGTCGAATTGTCGGCGACGTAGAAAGTTACCTTCACCGTAAGGGTCTTCAAATAAATTCGCGGAAGACGAAAGCCATGAAGTTTCGCCGTGGGGGTCGATTGGCTGCCGCAGACATAATACCCTGTTGTGGCCAACCGCTGGAGTTTGTCAACTCCTGCCCGTATTTGGGTCTGAGACTACACTATACGGGAACGACCTTCACCCAGCACATCGGCGACAGATGTCGGGCGGCTATTGCCTCTATTCACACAGAGGTGAGAGACCCTCGACGACTGTCTCTGAGTGCGGCCGTGCGTCTTTTTGAGCTTAAAATTGTGCCAATGTTGAGCTACAGCCTTGGCAGGGTGTCGGACCATCTCTCAGCGGCAAATTTTGCGCAGCTAGAGAGATGTTTCACAATATATATGAAGCGGGTTCTTTGCTTGCCACGGACGGCAAGAAGCCGCTTCGTGTAGCTGCTGGCGGTTTGCGGGCCGGCAGTGAAAACAATCAGAGTCAGGCTTAGGTCACCTATTACAGGGCCACTTCAGCAATTTTTGTTGGAGTGGCAGCGAAAAGTGACCGAGGCCTCGGCAGAGGTCGCGCAGTTAGATGTGTACCTCGCCAGGGAGCTTTGGGAAGGAATGGCATGCACTAGCCGGCACGTGTACACAAGGTACATTGTGCACGGCTATCATCACTTGGTATGTTCGACCAAAGGATTTCACCAAGTTAGCGATCAATGTCGTTGCCGGTTCTGCTCGCAGATATGCGCTAAATACCACGTAGCGAGCTGCCAGACCCATGAGCGGTCTTTGCACTTTTTCGCCCGGTGGGACGGTCGCTAAAGTGTTCAAATTGTATAAAATGAACTGTATTGTTATTATGTAACATCTTGAAATGCAATGTTATTGCGAAATAAACAAATATATATATATATATATATATATATATATATATATATATATATATATATATATATATATATATATATATATATATATATATATATATATATTATACTCGAGGGATTGGCCGGTCGAGTCGGCCACCAGAGGCACAGGAAAACTGGCACTTTAAGGAAGACTTGAAAAGAAGAGTGATTGCAAAGCTAACCGTGGTGATGTGTCGGGCGCTGCAAGACTCGTGAGCTTGTGTGACACATTCGGTGTCGAATCCGACCATGTGGAGGCTCTACGTGACAAGCATCCCTGCGCACCAACGGACTTGAGACGGACTGATCCCCCTGCCGAAGCTTTCTCTGCGGAAAGCTTTCGCGTGTCAGAAGAAGATATATACCGCGCAGTGGGAAGCTTTTCTAGAAGCTCCGCTGCAAGCCTTGACTTCATTCGACCAAGGCTTCTTTAAGATTTACTTTCTTGAGCAATGGGTAAACGAGCAGAGGCTTTGGCCGACGCACTGGCCAAGCTCATTGAAATTTTACTACGAGGAGAGCCGCCAACAGAACTTATGCCAATCATATTTGGAGCGAGGCTATTTTCATTGAAAAAGAAGAATGGCACAACCCGCCCTATCGCATGTTCATCTACACTTCGTAGGATATCAGCGAAGATTGACTGCTGGAAGAATGCGTCGCAAATTGAAGAAGCAATAGGTGAACACCAACTCGGCTTTGCTACTAGAAGCGGAACGGAAGTTGCGATCCATGCCACACGAGCCTATCTTCAATCTAGGTCAGAAGACATAGTCATGGTCAAACTAGACTTTCAAAATGCCTTCAACGGCGTTCGACGTGACCATCTTCTAAGGGCAGTTGTCTCACACGCGCCTAACCTGTACCATTACATTATTTTTTTTATACCGCCAGGATACGAACCTGTACCATTACATTATGCAGGCATACAGAAATCCAACTCAACTGCTGTTGGTGGACCACGTCATATTCTCACTGTCGGCCCTGCAGCAGGGCGACCCATTAGGCCCTTCACTGTTTTGTCTTGCCATCAATGAGCTGATAGACTCACTCGAGTCCCCGTTTAATGTATGGTACTTGGATGATGGCATGTTAGCTGGTGACCCTGTAACAGTAGCCCGTGATATTCAGAAGATACTGGATTTTGCAACAAAGAGCGGGTTGTGCCTCAATCCACAAAAATGCGAACTCTTCGTGTCGGGATCAGCAATATCCGACTCCTCGGTCAGACTTATAACCGACTTTCTTCCAGACTGTATCACAACAAACAAGATTTACTTTACCTTATTAGGCGTGCTATTTCTTGACGACGGGAAAAAAAGAACAGTTATCTGGTTGGGTGGATAAGTTTTATTTGCTTATATTCAAGAGGCAACAATTGTCTCCTTATGAACGTGTACACCGGATAAATCAAGTGAAAACGTCACATATCCTCCAGGTTCGGGCGTGTCCAGTCTAGCAGAGTTCCACGCACAGAGGCGGCGTTACCCCGTTGAATGTCCAGCGATAGTCTCTGGTGCAGATACTTGACAGCTCTAGTGTTCCCTGTCGAACGATTGAGCGCCTTGCCGACACGCTGAATAAGTTTGTGCGTCTTCGGGCCAGGTCCCCCTAATGTCTCGAATGCCAGTGGGTAAAAGTCGTGGGGGTAAGTAACACTGGCATACTTTCTACACTTATTCGCTTCCGCCAACATAGACGCGTGACCAGCATGTTCCGCTCCCGCACTGACCATTGAGGGGGCTAATGAGTCAGTAACGGTTGCATCCCATACCAGCATGCGACCCATCTCGAAGGACGTTAGTGTCAGCCCGTCCGGTCGCTTTCCGTAATTTCTACAGAGGCCAAGAGGCTCGAGAATGCTGGGAAAGCCGGCCGACCTCAAAGCTCGGCTAAATGTCTCGTTAAGTGCTGCGTGTCGAGCTCGACGACCTAAGCTTAAGGCACAAGAGAGGCCATGGTGTGCCTGGGGCCCCACTTGATCGCCGCATCTACATTGGTGGGGTATTACAAGAACTGTCCCCAGGCGTAGCCCCGCGCTAATCCGAACAGTGTCGTCATCTAGTAGAGTGCCTAAGTGAGCACTGCGGAGAGCCTGTAACTAGGCCCCGGCGCTCTTTGTAGAGGCCTTCAAGGTTTTCTTTCCACGCGTTCAGAGCCCTAGGTAGACCCTCTCGGCAGAGAGGAATCCCGAAAAGCTCAATGTTACTCTTCTGGATTACCTTGCAACCCGGAAGAAGATGACATAGCTCCGATATGTCCGGCGAGATTATATCCTCAGGGCCCGTGACGTAGACTTCGCATTTCCCGGGGTTTAGGGATAGACCGCTTATCCTCTCGAAGTCTCGGACTCTGTGAATATCACCGTTGCTAGGTTACCGTTGCTAGGTCACCCCCAAGCACACCGTCGTCCAGGTACCAGGCATTGAGAGCACACTGTAAGGAGTCGATCAAGTCCTTTACGCATAAGCAAAACAAGGGCGGACCTAGAGGGTCTCCTTGTTGCAGACCGCACTGCGAAGATATAGTGTCGTGTGGCAAGAATGCGACGGTTGCGCGTACGCCGCATGTACCTGATGAAACACTTGCGGGGCGTAGGATTTCACCGCGTTTAGCAGATGATGTCTTTTGACACTATTAAAGGCATTCCTAAAATCTAGTTTAACCAGAACGGTCGGGCCACTACGGGAGTTTATAAATGCGCGGGAGGTGTGAATTCCGATCTCCGTACCGCCAGTAGTTGCAAAACCCAACTGATGAGGACCAATTGCCGATAACATTTCAACTTTGTTGGCAGCGCACCCTATTTTTGACGCCAATCTTTGGAGTGTAGACGAGCATGCTATCGGGCGGAGAGAGCCGTCTTTCTTCTTGAGAGCAAATAGTTGTGCTCCAAATATAATAGGTTAAAGGTTGCAGGGATAGACTCCCACCGAAAAATGTCTACAACTTTAGCCAGTGCATCTGCTAGTCTGTCGGCGACAGATCCTAAGACCGCGGACAGGAGGTCCTGAAGAAGTCGAGGCCTAAGAAAGTCAAGACCTGCTCCAGAGCTCCTGGGGAAGGATCACACGGCCAGGCGCACGTCGTCGCTAGAGGTAGTGGATGGCAGCATAGTCGGGGGACGAGATGGTAAGTAAAGGTCCGAGGGGCTTGTGGATGTTTGCCTCGAAGAGATTCAAGGATTTCGGACTGAGATATAAATGTGTCCGTAGAGCCTATAAGCCTGGCGGCGCCAGAGACGTCCCCTTCGGAGAGCTTGACTATGGCGCGTCTGCAGATCTCATCCTCAGGGTCCCTCGTGGTAGTAGCCCTAGTTTCATAGTATACGATGTTCTCAATCCGTAACCCCTGCGAAAAGTCGCGAAGGTTCTTTTTGATAATCACTGTGAGAGAACGGGTGTCATTTCGGACGTGTGGAAGGCGCAGCACCACCGTCGCAAAAGAAAACAGTGAGTGCCAGGCCTCGATGTCGTTGTTTGAGGCGACCTTTAATAAAACTTTCGTAAGCTCGTCTGCGACGGATGATCTAACTGACTTGGGCAACACCCGGACTAGTCTTGTATGTCGCAATGTAATCTGAATGTGTCCGACCAGTTCCTCCGAGGTGGCCAATGCGCCATTGGTCGGCGCTATTTTTATGTTCCCGACGCCGGGGTGTTCGGCGGACATGTGCCTAGAAAGTCCTCTTCTTGTATATCTGTTATTGCACACGGAGCAGGCGACCCTGTTAAGGTCCTCTTCAGCGTCACCCGGAACGTTTTGTGGCATCGCTAGATTGCCAGTGGAGCTGTGGTCTTCCATTACAGAGAAAAGTTCTTAAGCTTATCGACTACCGGCAGCAAAGCTAATAACGGCTTTAGTGCTTCCGCAATCGTCGTGAGTGTGGCTGCCAGGTCAGGACTAATACCCTGGAGTACTTTGCCAGGTCAGACAAGGTGGTTCCGATACTGCCTGGCGGCGTCGCCTTCTTAACTGTGTGCTTCTGAAGCCTCCGTGTCAAAATCCGCGATCGGGTGACCGAGCTTATTTTATTACTATATCTGGTAGGCTTGCGCCGAGGAAGGCACCGAGGTCTGGGCAAAAGGGCGTGTGGAGCGCTTCTATCCTAAGTCGATGAGATTCCCCGCAAGAACGCAGCGTACGACGGTTTGTCATCCGTGACGTCCCGTGCGGAGTCTCCCACAGGCACCGAAGGTAGGCTAAACGTGGGCAAGAGGGGGAACCAGCCGCGTAAGATCCGTTGCAGTTGACACACCTCGAGGGATTAGGACATTCCGCAGCCAAATGGTCTGACTTGCCACACTTTTTACAAGCCCTTTGCAGAGTGCATCTGTCAGCAAAATTACCCGTTCTTTGACAATTGAAGCACAGCTTTGGCTGATCTGGTTCAAGTATCACCGGATGGACCTTGAAACCTAAAAACACTGAGGCTGGTGGTTGGCGGTCAATTGTTAGAATCACCTTATTGAGTGGTGTTTTACCCGCCTGCGTTGAGTGGTAGAGACGTCGTACCGCGATAACCCCAGCACTACTTAGCTCGTCCCGTATCTCGTTGTCGGTAAAAGCTACGTTTACGCCGTGGATTCTTGCTCTGAAACTCGTTAAGGCGGGGCAAGTAGCCGATACGGAAACTCCACCAAGAACTGTCAGTTGCTACAGATTTTTAGCGGCTTCCACACTGCTGACCCACACGAGAATTCCGCCGTTCCCCCTTGATATCCTGCTGCCCGGTGAGATGGCGTATATATCTTTAAAGAGACGCAGCATCGAGCCCTCCGCAAAGTCACTGGGTTTTGAACCGTCTGGGCAGCCCTTGCGAATAATAACCTTGCAGGTGTTGAGAGATCCCGATGAGATGTCGCTCCTAAGTTTCTCTAATTGACGCTGCTTGCGAAAAATTGCACTCTTCACTCTGCGTGAGATCACCACGGAGAAGCCATCTTCAGGTTGATTCTCCGGTTGTTCGTCGCTCCCGGCCTCAGTGAGCGAACACTTTCTCCGTTTGATGCCAGAGGGAGTATTGCTTCTAGGGGGAGCGTCTGACGCGGCTGCCAGCCCGGCGACACTTGAAGGCAATTCAGCACCACCTTTCGACGCATCCATGGTCGCGCTAGAGCTTAAGTCATCTACATGTCTAGCGGAAGTTGGCTGGCTACATGACACCGTGTTACCGACGACACCCGAATTGCATTGCAGCCTAGATATATCTAGACTATCCGGGGGTTTTCTCCGATTGGCCTCACCCGACATCGCAGCACGACAAAAAACAAAAAAGGAAAATATGATTAAAAAAACAACAGAAAAAGAAACGCCCCGACTGGGGAATCGAACTCGGTACCGTTGAGTGGTAATCAATGGCACTGCCAATAGGCCAATAGACCTGTTGCCTCCCGCATCGTTTGCTTATAAGGAGCTCCAAGACTCAACCCATCATCAGTCGTTCAGTCAGCTCGTGCATAATTCCGTTCTTATAATCAAAACAAGTTTGCAAAGATTTTGTCACCACTCGTTGTTGCTGTTGTTGTTGGAGGTTGAGCCATAGCCGTTTACCCAATACCAACATGAGGGTGACGGTACTGATTGTCGTGTGCCTGGCCATAATGCCAGTGATTCACTGCCGCCCTGCGCTACGGGAGAAACCGGAGTCGCTGCTGCCATCCGGGGAACAGATATTCGACTTGATCAACTTCTTTCTTAGTCCAACACCGCCCGCCCGTTATCGTCCTCGACGTTAGGGAGAGAGCTGTCAGGCGCCCTTCGAGAGAAGATGCGCCGCAGTGAAGTGACCTGAATTGGAACCTAGTTATTCGTTGCTGCGGGAAGCTATTGGAGTTTGTAAACTCTTTCCCATACTTGGGTCTCCGGATTCACTACAGGGGAACATCGTTTACTACACACATCGAAAACAGTGTTACCTC